>APFE030457293.1:55257-97839 GCA_000404065.3 Pinus taeda | reverse complement strand
ATATTCAAAAGTTTGTGGCGGAATGTTTGGTATGCCAACAAAATAAAGCTGAAACAATTAAGACACCAGGTCTATTACAACTTTTATCCATTCCAAGCCAACGTTGGGAGGAGGTTTCAATGGATTTTATCACAGGTTTACCCAAGTCTGAGGGAAAGAGTGTCATCATGGTGGTAGTTGAGAGACTTACCAAGTAGCACACTTTTGTGCATTATCACATCCATTTAAAGCCAGTACAATTTCTAGTGCATTTATGGAAACAATTCAAAAGCTACATGGAAACCCAAAGATTATTGTAAGTGATAGAGATCCCATTTTCACTGGAAATTTTTGGACAGAATTATTTTCTTGTCTTGGTACTCAGTGAGCTCATGCTCATCTTATCATCCTCAATCTGATGGGCAAACTAAGCTAGTAAACAAATGTTTGGAAGGATATCTTCTTTGCTTTGTATCTGTTAAACAGACACAATGGGTCAAATGGTTGCCTCTAGTGAATGGTGGTATAACACTTCCTTCCATACAGCAACAAAAATGACCCCATTTATGGCACTTTATGGGTATCAGCCACCATCCATCATATAATATTTAAGAGAAAATTCTAAGGTTCAAGCAGTGGAACATCACATTGAACATCAACAACAAGTCCTCCAACTCTTAAAGGATAACCTTTTGTTGGCACAGAATAGAATGAAAGAACAGGCAGATCAACATCGCAATGAAAGAAGTTTTGATGTAGGTGATTGGGTATTCTTAAGGCTACAACCATATAAGCAAACGTCCCTCAAGCAAGCTAAGAAGGATAATAAATTATCACCAAAGTATTATGGTCCATACAAGGTGTCGCAGAAGATTGGTACTATGGCATACAAATTAGAGCTTCCTGCAGCTTCTCTATTGCACCTAGTTTTCCATGTTTCATGTTTAAAGAAGGTTATAGGTGATAAGCTCCCAGTTCAAACAATATTAGCAGAACTTGACGAGGAAGGAAAAATTATATTGGAACCAGGAGCAGTCATAGAAACAAGAACTCGACAGCTACGAAATTGATCAATTTCAGAGTATCTTATCAAGTGGAAGAACTTATCTGCTGAAGATTCAACATGGGAGGATGAGAATTTTATACAGAAGCATCCAGAACTACTCAAGCGTTGAGGACAACACTTTTCTGAAGGAGAGGGGCATGTTGGGTCCCCATAATACTAGTGATTACCCCATTACTAGTGTAGTTGTACCCCTTATTAATATTGTTGTGCCCATATTGTTCCTATTGTGCCCCATAGAAGCCCACTATTGTTATTATTGTGCCCTTACATTATTATTGTTATGTAGGCTCTGATTATGTTATGACCCCTTAGACTCCTATATATAGGAAGGAGGTCTTTTCATTTGTATCATCCAAGAATTGTTCATTTATGTAATGTAAAGGAGGTTGCCCCGTCGAAGAGGCTGAATTCTAAGGCGTTGATCTATCTTTTCTATCTTTTCTTGAGCTGGTTTCATAACAAACTCAGAGTAGAGCTTCAGTTGTTTAAAGCAAGGTGTGATTAGTGTAATTGTTACTACAATTTTTCATTGCTTTTGGGATTGAGCATATACAGTGTGTGGTTGCCTTTGAAATAAATAGACTTCCCTGGGTTGACAATTCATGTAGCACTTGGTTATTTGAATTAATAAGCAATTAAAGTGATCAACATTTTGGCATCGTTGCGATGGAAGGCAATCATAGATTTCAAAATCATTAATGTTTTTCTTTCAGACGTGCAGAATGCATGAGAGGACGCAAGAAAACTAACCCTACATGTGGCAAGGGCAAAGGAAGAGGAGGAAGAAATACCTTATTGATGAGATTATATCAAACGTTGAAACTTCTCAAAGGCTAAGCTCTTGAAAGCCAAAGTCTCAGCATTCTCTTCAAACAATTACGAAACGGAGGAAGTTGTGGGCCTTGAAAAGGTTGAGGGAACAATGAAGGATTCTTTGGTGGAGGACAGGTAGGAGGAGAAGGAAGAGATGGGAATTCTCTCTCTACCTTGGGATTTCCTATTGGTGATCTTCCTAGAGGAGAAACTCCCATGAATAATATCCCACTTTCGGCCTTACCTAACTTCCATGGTTTATCTTCTGAAGATCTTGATGAGTTTCTTTTTGAGTTTGTTATATTATGCAGAAGCTATGATTATGTTACTAATGCTCAGAAACTGAATCTATTTCCAGCAACACTAAAAGGAAATGCACTAAGATGGTTCATGATTCTGGGAGGCCATGTAATCACAACATGGGAACAGATGAAATAGAAGTTTCTAACCAAATATCAAGATTACTACCGGATGAGAGAAAAAAGGGAGGAACTATTTAAGATGGTACAAAAGGAGGACGAAAATTTTGAGGACTTTGTGGAAAGGCTACAATATAATCTGCAGAGATCCAATCATCCCGATGCAAGTAAAGATATTCTTAAAACAATATTATTGAAAGGGGTAAGGGATGATTGTCTAGACATGCTAAATATGCTTGGTAAAGGGGACATATCTAAATAATCATATGATGAAATTGTTAACATTTTCAAAAGATGTTCAAGAGGAGCTGCAAGGAATAGATCAAACAGTAGGGATAATACATATTCAAGAGTTCAAAAATCAGCCAGTGGAAGAGCAACAAGAGCTTAAATAGGTAACTTACTTGAGGAATTCAAAACTGAAATGTTAAGTTCTTTTGCTTCACAGATTGACACCTTTCATGTTAAGAAGAAACAAGCAGAAGCAGAAGCTGCTTTGGCTATCTTCTGTCCCAAATTCAGAGGTAAATATCCACTAAGAGAATGCCCATTGGACAAAGCGCCAATTTGCACCCTTTGTGAGAAGGAAAATGAAACACAACAATGCCCTTCTTTACCAAGAATAAAAGCAGCATTGCAACCAACCGAAGAAGAAGTTGAAGCAATCTATCTACTGACACAGAGAAGGCAATGGCAACCACGAGGACAAGGTATGAACTCTAACATTCCATTTACAGCTTCTAATTGTTGGAACAATTATCCTTCTTTTAATCAAGAAAACTACCCACCCTTTAACCAGATGCAATACCCGCTCTTCAATCAAATGAATTACCCACCCATGCAACAAACAAACCCTCCCTTTGTAGACCCAGCAATGTGGACTCCTTGGCCTCCACAACAACAATCTTACTTTAATTAATGGAATCCAAATGGAGGGGTCAACAACTCCTGTTTCCAAATTAGTTTCCTCAGTTTCAAGATACACTCCCTCTACCATCAGGTGCTCCACCAAATAATCAAAGGATGAGACCCCAGCTGCCTGTACAACCAAACCCTAACCCCAATAATAAAGTTGTGCAAGTCATTGATATTCAGAACCAGCCTATACTTCCTGTTTTACCTGCACAGTGTAATGATATTCATTTACAATCTGGGAAAATAGTTGAACCCATTATTGATGATATTACCTCTTCTGATTCTGATAAAGAAGAGATAGAGAAAAATAATTTACGTAAGGAGGTACAACCACCCTCTAATAAGGGTACTGAAATAATAGAGCCACCATTCCCTGAGTGTTTAGCTTTGAATAAACGCCTGAGCCACATGCTTTCAATCTTTTATGGGAATTACTGAATCTTTATGTTAAAATTCCACTTTTACAAGCACTAAGAGATGTACCAATTTATGCCAAAACTATGAGAGATATTTGTATTAAGAAACCGGTAGGAAAGCTAAAGATCCCCTTACAGTTCATGTTATGGGTGATCTATCTGCCTTAATGTCCGAGAAAGACCCTAATGTTAAATATGGTGATCCTGGCCATCACACTGTTACAGTACAAATTGGAAAAACTATCATTTCACGAGTTCTGGTAGATTTAGGTGCTACTATAAATACTATAACTCTTGAAACTTCACAACTGTTACAGCTGAAGAATGTGATCAGAGAGACACCAACCATTCTAGAGTTAGCTGACCGTTCTACAATCAAACCGAAAGGAGTCATTGAAGACCTAATCATCTCAGTTGAATCCTGGAATTACCCAACTAACTTTGTGGTATTACAGACTAAAACAAAGTTGGGGGGACATCCTCTAATTCTGGGAAGGCCTTGGTTGGCCACAGCAGATGCCTTTATTAGCTGTAGATCTGGTTCAATGACAATTTCTAATGGATGTGAAACCAAGCAGCTTACTCTCTACCCTCATGCCACACCGATGATTAATAATAATAATTTTGTATGGTTGGACTATGATGATAATGCTACTCAACCTATTTTGACTATCAGACAAGCTTTAAGTCTTAAAGATACCATGGAGGATGAAGTAATTAGTGATTTTATTTGTGAACCCTCCTCGGTCACTTCTGAAACACATAATCATTTGGCTGCAATTTTGAAATCTGATACCCAGGAAAAGCTTAAATCTGAAGATCTACCTCAAACATCAACTACCATCTCCTCTAAAAGCATAACAATAGAAATCGAACCTGGCAAGACATTGAACATAAACCCCAACTTAACAAACGCTGAAACATAGCAACTAATGAAGTTACTTCGTGAAAATAAGGAAGCATTTGCATGGGACTATACAAATATGAAGGGAATCTCTCCTGAATTATGTACTCATCGCATCTATATCAAGGAAGGTTGTTGACCAATCTGTCAACCCCAGTGACGAATGAATCCCAATTTGAGGGAAATTGTCAAAGAACAACTTCAAAAATTGCGTAATGCAGGGTTTATATATCCCATATCTGGCAATGAATGGGTTTCTCTGTTAGCAATAGTACCTAAGAAAAATGGGAAATGGAGAGTGTGTGTAGATTATAGAGCCTTAAACAAAGCCACTTAAAAGGATCACTTTCCCTTCAGGTGTTAAATAGTTTGTCAGGGAAGAAATTCTTCTCCTTTTTAGATGGTTTTAGTGGATATAATCAAATCAAAATTGCACCCCAAGACCAAGAGAAGACCACTTTTACTAGTCCCTTGGGAATTTTTGCCTATAGAGTTCTCCCATTTGGACTATGTAATGCACCAGCAACCTTTCAAAGAGCAGTCATAGAAATATTCTCTGATATGCTTAACGAGTCTATGGAGATATTTATGGATGACTTTACCCCTTATAGTGTGTCTTTTGAGGATGCATTACAAAACCTTGAGAAAGTACTTAAACATTGTGTACACGCTCACCTTTCCTTAAGTACTAAAAACTGTCATATGATGATGAATGAAGGAATTGTACTTGGACACTTTATTTCATTTCAAGGAATTCAGGTAGATCCATCCAAAATACAGGTAATTCAGAACCTTCCTATTCCTAGAACACAAACTGATGTGAGAAGTTTTTTAGGACATGCAGGATACTACAGAAGATTTATCAAAAAAATTTCTAAAATAGCTTCTCCTTTGTTTGTGTTACTTATGAAAAATGTTGAATTCAAGTGGACTGATCTTTGCCAGAAAGCATTTGATGAACTCAAGCATCAGTTATCTACAGCTCCTATTTTAAGGGGACCTGATTGGGCACTTCCCTTCCATATATCCTTTGATGCTTCGGATACTGCAATCGGAGCTGTCTTGGGACAAGAGGAAAACCATCTTCCTTATGCTATCTATTTCATTAGTAAGAATATGACTCCTACTGAGCTTAATTACACAGTTACTAAAAAGGAATTTTTAGTAGTCATTTATGCTATTAATAAATTTCGACATTACATTACTGGTTACTCTACTTTTGTCCATACTAACCACTCGGCTATTAAGTATTTAATGAACAAATCTGTCACAAATGCTCGAGTCACCAGGTGGTTATTGTTATTACAAGAGTTTGATATTAAAATTGTAGATTGACCAGGTAAAGAAAATGTAGTTGTTGATTTCGTTTGTTGGTTAAAAGCTGATGATAATACTCCAGTAGATGATTCCTTTCCTGATGAATATTTATTTGTAGTATCTTCTCACTCACCTTGGTATGTAGACATTTCCAATTATCTGGTTGTAGGGAAGTTACCATCACACCTATCACATCGAGAGAAAAGAAAGATCATTCAACAAAGTGCTCAGTATAGCTGGATAAGTGGGTGTCTTTTCTATACAGGACTTGATCATGAAATCCGAAGATGCATTAGAGAAGATTAGGTTATGACATACTGAAGGCTTTTCATGATGGCCCTTGTGGAGGGCATTTTGCTGATAAGAGAATGACACATAAAATTCTCAAGATGGGTTATTATTGGCCCTCACTCTTCAAGGATGTAAAGAAATATGTTCGGGCCTACGATAGCTATCAAATAATGGGTCAACCTAATCATAGAGATGAAATGCCACTGAATCCCCAGGTAATACTTGAACCCTTTGAAAGATGGGCTCTAGACTTTATAGGGCCCATTAATCCTCCACCCAATCAAAGAGTTTACATATTGGCTTGTACAGATTATATGATTAAATGGATGGAGGCTAAAGCACTCATTAGAGATAATGAAGAATATGTTTTAGCTTTTCTATTTGAAGAATTTTTTGTTAGATTTGGAGTGCCTAGAGAGCTAGTTACAAATGGAGGACCTCCTTTCAATTATCATGGTTTTAAAACCACTCTTCAAACATATCATATTCATCATAGAATGACTACACCATACCACCCCTAATCCAATGGAAAGGTGGAGAGTACAAACAAAGTTATAGAAGCCATTCTAACAAAAACAGTGAAGGAAAACAGGAAGGATTGGTCTCAAAGGCTCCCTGAAGCACTTTGGGCTTACAAAACTACCTGGAGAAATACTACAGGATTTTCTCCCTATAAATTAGTTTATGGTAAAATTGTTCTTTTTCCTGTGGAATTTGAAATTAAAACCTTAAGAATTGCTTTAGCTATTAACCTTGATTTGGTTGATGCACAGACAGCCAGGTTGCAGCAGCTCTAGGAATTGAATGAAAAGAGATTATATGTCATCCATCAAACAACTATGATCCAACAGCAAGGAACCAAGTGGCATGATAAAACCATCAAGCATAAGCAGTTCCAAAAAGGTAATTGGGCTTTATTCTATGATTCTCGGTTTAAAAATTTTCAAGGGGAATTACGTACAAGATGGTTGGGACCTTACGAAATAGATATTGTTTTTCCCAATGGAACAGTAAGGCTCCTAACAATTGGTTATTCTAGAATACCATTATTAGTAAATGGTCATTAGCTCCGTCTGTACCAGCGACCCATTTCCAAAGAGGATTTTAAGGCCACTTGCATGGCAAATTCACATTATCTCTTTTTGGGGGAGCCTGCTGCCCCTCATTGCATCTAATTTCTGCATTTTATTTTTAGCATTAGATTAGATTTCTTAACTAATAATCCTTGTCAAGGGTCGGCATGTTGCAATTGATTATTTTGCAGATTCCAGATTTAGGAAAGGTTGATTGAAAAGGACAATCCTACTACAAGCAGATCCAAGCTTCATCTTGGGAAGCACTGTCATCTCATCCATAGTTCATTTCTCCATCTTCCAGTAACATTGCCATCATCTCCCCTCCTTTTTCTTCCACAATTTTCCCATCATTTTTCAGCAACATTTTTCCTATTTTTCTCATCAATGAAATAGTACTTTTCGACAACATTTTGCCTATTTTTCCCATTCCTGGAACAGTACCCTTCAACAACATTTTCCCTATCTTTCCCGTTGTTGAAACACCACCCTTCACCCATTTTCCCGTTCCTGAAACACCATCCTTTACCCATTTTCCTGTTGTTGAAACACTACCCTTTACCCATTTTATCGTTGCTAAAACACCATTTCTTTTCAAAAGACATTACCACACAGTACTTTATGTCGTGAAAATCACTTCTTCCATTATTTTTATGCTAATTCTCCTTTCACTGCCTTCTCCTATGACTATACAGACCTTTAATATAATCACCCTCATGTTTCAAAAGCTTCTTCCATGACTATTGATGATCTATTATCAACAAGCACTATATTTTTTGAAACATGGATCAAAGGTAAACATGAGGTATGTAAATATTATGTGTAAGTACTATTAAACTATGGTTAAATGAGAAGATTATGTCATTATTACCACAATCCCCGTACATTTGAAGCCATTATTTCAGCCGTAGTTTGGGGGAATACCAAGATTATATGCCATCATTTCATAGCAAGCCAACTACCGTCATATTTTTTACCCACTATCACGTCTTATCACCCTGCCTCTGTGCTATTACTCCATGTTCTCATTCGCAAAATTTATTCTATCCAAACTGCGGTAACTTGGTTTTTGACTGTGCATTTTACCAAAGCTAGTTAACTATGGGAGGACCTGCTATTCGACATGAGCCTAGCTCGATAGCTCTACTTGAATTACATCCATAGGTATATCAGATTTTTCAGCGGGCAGACTGGGTAGAATATTTTCAGAGGCTTTAGGGATTCGATCCACAACAAGTCCTTGAATTTGCATGTAATCTATGGGAAGGCCATTCTACTGTCTAGGGAGTTCGAATTTTGGTCTCAGAGCATGACATAGCATAGGTTTCAGGTCTTTTGTTCACTGGCACTCGATGGTTTAGTCGCAAGCATATCATTCTAAATGCACAACAGGATTTTCTCCTACCAGGAGAGCAGGTCGAGCCCAAACGTCGAGGTGTCCAACTTCACTTATTACCGCCTCCGTGGCCGACGGTTGTTAAATTCGTCAAACATTATCTCACTTGTGAAGGTCGCTACCAGGTAGTATATCAACATGATTTTGTCTTGCTAAATCATTTGAGACATGGTCGACTATTAAATATTCTGTATTATTTACTTGGGTGTCTAAAGAATATGTCACATTACTGTAGACAGGTAAAATTCCCACTCCTTCCCTCACCCATCACCATCTTGTCCAACTACTAATTTAGAGGGGTTTTACTCAACAAAACCCCCCTCTCAATAATCCACCCCTAGACCATGAGCAAGCAGCTAAAATTCCTCAAGAAGCTGCTGAAATCCCTTAGCAAGCTGCTGAAAATCCTCAAGAAACCCTTGAAAATCCCTCCGAGTAGTAACTAGAGAGCATTCTTGATCCCCCAGAAATCCCACCAGCAGAATTAGTCAATCCAATTGACCTTCCCACCACATCAACTCCATCCCATAATTTAGCAGAATCATCTAATCCTACTGTTCATATTCCTAGTGATGATTTTGAAGATAACCTTCCCATCACTATGCTAAAAAGAAAAAGGCAAACTAAGACTGTTTTCCTACCAAAAAGATGAACGAGGGCCTCAACCAAAGAAGCCACCATCTCTGATAGCCCTCCCCCTCAGAAAAACCCACTCATAAAAGGAAAATTACTGATCTCCCTGTCTTTTTCCCCCGAAGACGAATGAGGGCATCAACAGAAGCGGCAACTGTTGCTACCATCCTAAATTCCCCACCTATTAGTCTAAAACCCCATACCCCACCACAGTCCCAAGTCCCCAAATCTTTACCTGTCTCACCCACGGGCACTGAAACATAAGAACCAGATCCCTAGGATTTTATGACATCATTTCTTTCAGAACAAGTAGTTGTCACACAAGAACCAACTACTCATTCAGCAGCTGCTACACAAGAACCAGTTGCTGATCCACAAAATCCAGATGCCCAGGATGTTGCACATCAAGTAACCGTCACACAAGAACCAACTACTAATATACAGAACACAGATGACCAGGATGTTGCACAACACGTAGCTGTTACACAAGAACCCGCTACTCATTCAGTATCTGCCACCCAAGAACCACCTGCTGATATACAAAATCTGGATGCTCAGGATGCTGCACATCACGTAGCTTCTACACAAGAACCAGCTACTCATTTAGTAGCTGCCACACAAAAACCTGCTAGTGAGACTGTGACTGCTACACAAAGCCCAGTTACCCTGACTTCCCTTTTACATCAACATTAGAGGGACGACGGACAGACTGTGGGAAGGTCTAGCTGAAAGTAAAGGGACTTGAATCTTTTATAATACGATACATTGACGGATGAATAAAATATTGTTCTGGGCATTCCATTTTAGTTCCTTTTCTTGGGGAATCTTGTGAGAAGGAAAGGGCCCACCTTCATCACAAGATTCACCCATTAATTCCTGTAGTGCGTTAAGTGTTATTTTTCATACCTTGTTAAATTCTGTTTGTTGAAATTGCTTTTGCGTTATTGGAACTCTGTACTTATTGTTGAAACTCTATTTTCCAATTGATTATTGCATTGTTTTCATAAATTCATTCATAGCTAATCAGTGAGTATTTTAATTGGTAATCGGGTTTACAGAGTGAGTTTGTGAAGCATAGTAATCAGAAACAGGTGTTGAAGATTCCTGCTTGGGGAATAGAGTCCTATTCTCTGTTATAGCACAACTAGTCTTTTCCTCTGAAGATTGATTTATTTTCCTAGATTGTTCTTTTTAATGTAATCTAGGATTCTTTGACAATTGTCTACAATAGAGAGATTGTTCCTGTTGTAACTTAGAGTAGAGCTTCATTTGTTTAAAGCAAGGTGTGATTAGTGTAATTGTTACTACAAATTTTCATTTCTTTTGGGATTGAGAATATATAGTGTGTGGTTGCCTTTGAAATAAACAAACTTCCTTGGGTTGACAATTCATGTAGCACTTGGTTGTGTGAATTAATAAGCAGTTAAAGTGACCAACAGGAGAGTTGTCTTGCTCTAGGAAGGTCTCAAGAGGAGGCTAGATTAGGGTTTCCAGAGAAGCTATAACGACAAAGTTGCAGGGTCGAAGATGTTGGACGAGTTGCATTATTGAAGTTGGTAGGTCGAAGTTGCATTTTTAAGCCGATTGGTGTGGAATCAGAGAAGGATTTATTAGAGGGCTGACATGGTACTTGGAGGAGGACTTGGTATACAGTTTGGTTCTTTGTATCTCATTTGAATTAGATTCTAAGAAGAGAAGAGTTTCCTATTTTTCCCCTTGGAGGGGTTTTTCCCTGGTTGAGAACCTAATATTTGTGTCCTCTATTGTTGCAGTTTATGTTCTTGATATTTTTTTAAAATGTCTAACTAAAATAACACAAGAAAGTTAATAAGTGCACAAATTAATTTTAAGCTTAAGGAAAATAAGTGTAATACGTTGCCACTATTGACTTTACAACATGGTATCAGAGCTAAGGTGAATAAGTAAGTTAGCTAAAAGGACACTAGAAAGAGTTACTTGTCAAGGGGAAGAGAAAAGGAAACTCTCAAGAAATGACTGAAGAAGAAGACTTCAAGGAGGATTGAAGATTCATTTGTAGAAAATTGAGTAGTGTTTCTACATTTAAAGGAGATCAAGTCTATATCAAGCTCGCATCAAAATAATATATGTAAGGAAGAATGTTGATCTCTCTCTAGAAGAAGATCTATTTGGAAGGAATCTTTAAAGAAGGCATCAAGGATCTTTGAAGTTTTTTTTTTGTTGCAGACTCTTCAAGAATCTTGAAGGCATCAAAGAAGGTTGAATACATCACCAAGGAAAATCATGATCTCAAGTAAGTAACATATTATTACATCATGCCTGAATCTTCAAGTCATATGGGTTCAAGAGAGCAACAAGATCATTGGGGCATCAAAATATCTATCATGGAAGAAAATAATTGACTTGATACTCACAAAATAAGAAGTAATGGAATATGTTAGTGGGGAAATTATTGAACCTAAAAAAAATAAGACGCAAGAACTAGCAAAGTACAAGAAAGGGGAAGTATGATATAAAATGATCATAGGTTAATCAATTAAGGATTCTCTTATTCCATTTGTTCCAAATTTGAAAACTCTCAAGGCCATGTATGACAAGTTATTAAATTTGTATTCAATAAGTACAACAGGACAAAATATGTCATTGAGAAACAAACTGTACAAAATAAAGATATCAAAGGATGAGGATGTGGCATCCTTACTAATGAGAGTATCTCAACTAAGAGACCATCTACAAGGACTTGGGGAACCAATAACTGATTTTGAAGTAACCATCTATGTATTAAATTTTTTTCCACCAAAATGGAGTAGCTTTGCAATAAGCATCTACTCCAAGAAAGATTCAACTCCCTTTGATGAGTTGTGGGAGCAATGAATATTGGAAGAATCAAGGATCAAGGTCAAGGATGATATTGGATTTGATGAGTAATCTCAAGCCTTTCTAGCCCAAGTCAAGAAGTTGAAAAATGGGAAGTTTGGTAAGTCCAAGAAGAAAGACATGTCCACAGGGAAATGTTTTGGATGCAATGGATTTGGGCACTTTAAGAGGGATTATACAAACAAGAAGAACAACAAGATAAAGTAAAGGAGTGAGGCTCATGTAATCAAGGCAGTGGGAGAACCTGAGAAGAAGGAAAAGAAGGAAGAAATGAAGGATATTTACTACTAAAGAAGGTTCACTAACTATCAAGTTCTTAATGAAGAGTAATCTTTCTTTTAGGATAGTATGTTTTGCATAACATTATAAAAAGAAGCATATGGTAGTAGCATGTATAGAATTTACATGATTATGTTTATTTGTAGAGATCATCTAGATAGATGGATAGATATACCATTTTGCATAATGTTCATCCATGTATTATCTAACATTATGTTAGAGGTAGTCATCTTGTTTAGGTGGATCAACATGATCCTGGAAGAACCATCATTATGGAAGGTTCTTGGGAAAAGCGCTATGACAAGGTTAGTATGCATTTCATGTAATGTGGAATCAATACTAATAAAGTGATGAAAGAGTTGAACACAGGGTCAAGATGCAGGCTCTTTGTGAGATATATGAATAGATAGATGATCGAATGAAAGCATAGGAATACATGACAAATATAAAAACTTTGAATAGATTCATATGTTTAGAATATTGTTGAAAGAAAGTTGAATATGCTTAGGTATATGGATATATGATTAGCTTTAACTTACTTAAGAATGTATAAATATTAAGCCTTTCTCCATAATATGTAAGATAATGATTAACATATAGTATAGTATCCAGAAGAAAAATAAGTTGTAACTTGGTAATCAAGTTTGATCCTTGTCACTCTAATGCGTGAAGGAAGTTTGAAGTGGAGATGGTTGATGAGAACGTTGATGAGAATGTCATCATGATGAGGTAATTCTAATTTTATTATGATTTGGTTATCTGGTTAACATATTACTTTGCTACCTGGAATAATGTTGTATATGATGGTAGTTGAGGCAAGTTCAACTGTATGGATGAACGATATTGAGGGAAGCTCGATATCTGGTACCTAACAACTTTGAGGTCAAGATATGGACATATTGAAAGGTAGCATTGTGAGAAGAGAACCTAAAGATCAAAGGAAGATCACTTTCAAAAAGAAGCTATCATCAACTTGAAGTTTGGGAAGTCTCAATATATTTCCTTCATATCAAAGAAGAAAGTGACAAGCAAGAATATTGGCCTGGAACCTATCACAAGATTGAAGAGAGAAGGTGGCTTCATGATACCTTGAAATAAAGAAATCTTGATGATACAAAGGAAATAGGGTATCAGGCAACTATGGACAATTAGCAGCTAATACTCTTATGAAGACAAGTTGTAAGGCTTGTGACGATGATTTCCCAATTAGAAAGGAAGTCTAGATCTCCTTTGATTTTGAAAGGAAGTAAAGGAGTCTCCTTGTATAGGATAAAGGTTCTATTCTTAAGATTAAAGGAGAATAGGGATGTCCTCTCTAGTTGAGAGGAAGTGATGTTGGACATCACATGTGCATTCTCATCTTTAGGTGATGAAGGGAGAATTATGGAGGATTGGATAAGAATTTTTGGTTTCCTTGAGGATACAACATCCAAGAAAGGAAAGGGACTGACACTCTTTCAGGACGTGACAGGTATCCAAGAGAATATTTGTCGAAGATCACCAATATTTTTTGAGGACTTAGGATTGGAGATCCAAGATAAGAATAATCCTAAAAGGACATACCTTGTAGACATCCGAATGGGGTATGTACCTTGTAGAAGTAGTGCAGTATCACACGTAAAGCCTCCTAACATAATGCTCTTGATTAAAGTTGAGCTTGTCCAATTAGGCCTCAGGGACAATGTTGGTCATGATGATTATGCTTACAGTATGGCTTATCAATCCGACTCTTCTTGTGAGAACTCTTCACTTTCAAATATGACATTGTATTGGTTGACCTAGATTGTCATTGATGTCAATATGGCAATATTCTGGATGAGTAAACAATGATGTGAGGCCAAGGAGAAGTAGAGCAGATCCGTGAAGAAACAGGAGCAAGAAGCCATGAGGAGAAACCAGGGGAAAGCCAAGATATTCAAGCCATTGAAAAGAATATCGGAAACAATAGGAGCTATCAAAGTAGAGCTATCGAAGTAGAGAAGAGGTATTGGAGCGATATCAGAAGCCACAAGAAATTCAAGTAAGTGTAAGAGCGTGAGATTAAGGAGGAGCCATATCGAGAGTATCGCATGTAATATATGCCAAAGAAGTCAACAGAGGAGCCAAAAGAGCATAGGAGTATATAATATCGGTAGAAATCAAGAAGACAGATGAAGAGTGAATGCATGTGGTTATATTCCAAAAGGAAGGTTTGTAATAGTGGCAGTGGTTTTCGGGCAGATGCTAGGCAGTAAGTGGTATTTAGAGGAGAGCGCCCGATTCCATTAACCAAGCAACACATAGCACAAGGGTGGAGAGAGAAAACCTCTTTATCGGGCAGGTATTCTTTGTGCTATTTGTCCACCTGAAATCTCTGATAGCCATTGGATCTAGCGCGAGTTAATATACACTGGAGAATGAGCCTGATAAAGGTAAGCATCGATAAATGCACCAAGGCCATGAAAAAGTGGAAAAATGCATGTTCCCGTGTGTTTGTGTATATTCCCATTATACGAGGGTTATAATAGAATTAAAGGGGATAAAGGGTTATGGGTTAAGTCCACATTAACGAAAGTTAAGATCGGAGGAGTATATATATATTATATAGATGCGATACAATACATGGGCCCGAGGATTCTATTGCAATACACTTTAAAGTTACATTGCATCCGCCATGTCGCAAGCCTCTTTAAAGCCTTGCCACATTAAATTCCAATTGCAATACGTATGCAGACCCACTGCTACGTTATAACATTCCCTATTGTAATATTGCGTCTGTCGCAATATCGCAAGCCTTGTTAAAGTTTTGCCACATTGAAATCCATCGATTGTGATATAATTGCGGACCCGACTACACCATTATAGCATGGTTGAATCAAATGTCGCATCCGTGGTAATCGCAATGTACAAAGGAATGTTAATCTGGGGATTGCGATAAGGGTATGGACTCGACGGATTTATTAATAACTGTTTAATACCATATCGCATCTGCTCTGTCGACAGTTGGGAATCAGCTATGTTATGTACGAATCTCCGGAAGCAGCGATTGCGATAAAAGGATGACGTGACATGTGGGACCTCTATATGGATATAGTCTTTCTTATATGGCTTCTGTGAACAATTAATGTATATTGTATTAATATTAAAAAGGGCCTCTCTTATATTTTTTAATATGCAACAGTATTGTAATTCGGCCTCTCTTCCACATTAACATGTCATATGTGTATTGATGGATTTGAAGAGACAGAGGAAGCCGAAGAGTAAGCGCAGAGGAAGATGAAAGATCAAGCGAGCATTGAGGAAGCTGAAGAGCCAGCAGAGAAAGAAAGCCAAAGGTCAGGGGTATCAGGAATATAAAATAGAGAACAAGGAAAGTTTAGGGTTACTGGAAAATTGTAAGAAAATAAATGAAGCTGAAGCTCTAGCGAAAATGGAAGGAACAGGAGGGCAGAAGTAAGTCATAGGCCCAGCAGGGTTGGGAGCAGAGAATTACAACCAAACATATCCTGACAGTTTACAGCAGGGGGTTGAAGCCCTTGAGGTTGGTGCCTTGACAAGACAGAGTTGGTGCTCTGGAGGTTGGAGCCTCACAAAGAATTCAAGATGGTGCTTGGCAACTAATTGAAATCATATCTAGATATACTATATATATATATATATATATATCTATATATCTATATTATATATATATATATATATATATAGTACTTGGTTTAATTGCAAAGGTCACATTAATAAAAGAATATATTCCTGTTATCTATTTCTGTGTTCCAAATATAAATGTTTTTAACTGATAAAATCAATAATTGAAAAAGAAATACTGATTCACCCCCCCTCTTAGTATTTCCAACAATTATTATAATTAAAGAATGGGTTTTGTGTTAATTATTGATGGTCTTCTAGGTAAAATCATGTTCTTCGTGCTTCTATGGTTTTTTATGTCTTAGGATTTATTGTCTTGAGTCAAAGGAGTCAACATCATGTTTATAAGACCCTTCCTGGGAAAAATATATTTGTAAAAAGAATTATTCTTGGGTCTAGAAAGTCCTGGAAGATCCAAAATACAACTTTTGCATGGGATCATCAACTCGGCCTAAAGGAGGGAATTCGACCCCTTGAGAAGGCTATTTAAAGAAGAAGTTTTACCTCGTTTGAGACACACTCACTCACAAGTTCAATATCAAATGAAAGAGTTTGATATGTAGCTCAGAAGCAAGAAGAAGAAGAGTGAAAGTCAAGGAGAAGCTGGAAGGATGAAATCTCTTGTTTTTGGTCTCTATATCTCTCACACATGCGACGATCTAAGGTTTTTGGTGCTGCAAAAGGAGGCCAAAATAACAAGTCTGAGTTGCAGTAGGATGAAGGGTAGAATATTATAGTTGGTAGAGAGAAAATCCTATATTGACCTCATTGACCTCGGAAAGTTGTCTTGCTCTACTAAGGTCTCAGTAGGAGGTTGGATTAGGGTTTCCAGAGAAGTTGCAAGGACAAAATTGTAGGGTCAAAGTTGTTGTACGAGTTGCAATATTGAAGTTGGCAAGTCGAAGTTGCAGTTTGAAGTTGGTTGGTGCAGAATCAAAGGACTTATTAGAGGGCTAACTTGGTACTTGGATGAGGACTTGGTCTAGGATTTGGGTCTTTGTATCTCATTTGAATCAAATTCTAAGAAGACAGGAGTTTTAGGGTTTTCCACTTGGAGGGGTTTTGCCCTGGATGAAAGCCTAATATCTGTGTCCTCTATTGTTGTATCTTGTGTTCTTGATATTCGTTTAAAATATCTAACTGAAAGAACACAAGAAGGCTAATAAGTTCACAAGAAAATGTTAAGGTTAAGGAAAATAAGTATAATAATCTGCCACTATTGACTTTCCAACATTTCTTATGATAACAACATTTATCTCCTAGTATTGGCCCCTCTGACCCACCAATGGTAAAACCTCACTTATATGATTATTGGCACAACCTCGAGAGTCTCTGCTAACCTACTCAGATAGTAAATAAGTAATTAGGGACATTAAAGTCCTCCCACCCCAAAATTGCTTATCCTCTAGCAATGTTTGAACAAGTGCTCTCTTTTTTTGTTGACACAAACTATCACTTCAAACAATATTGGGGTCCTAAATGTGCCACTAACTCACCCCAGATCTGTGCACTATCATGTCATATAGAAATCCCTCAATACTAGGACCCCAAGTAATCTTGCATAATATAAAGCACCCCTCGCTCCACGCATAATCCAAAAACGTATGGGTGCAAGAGACCTCCCACATACTGTCAACAATGAGAGTACCTCGATATTGTCAAGCCCCTTTCAACTCCTGAGAAATCTGTCCCACCATCAAATCTATACTGGGTACCTCAAGGGTGAACTCCTAAAGGTACAACTCAATTCTCAAATAATAACTCTCTCATCCCTACGAGTTAATCATGACCATGTCCTACTGGTCATATAACCACTTATGTGAAGCGTTATCTCATCTCAACATATCTCTAAGAAGTGAAATGTTTGTTGCCAAATGAAGACCAAATGGAATATTTGGGTGAACTTCCCTTCTGAGAACCCACTCTCCCCAATCTTTGATCCAAATACTCAACCTTGTAGCTTTGGGGTCCCATAATAATCGTGAAGTGAGACCACCACGTGGACATTGCGCCTGTCTAGTCATAATTATGGCCTTCTCATTCTTTTGTTGAGTCATTCATTCTTATAATCCTCTATCACCACAACAATAAGGTACAACACTGAATTACATCCAACCAAGGTATCCTAACAAGACCATAATCTACCAATTCACGTCCAAATTTTGGTCAGAACAATAGCAAGGAAGTTCTTCTTGGGCCCATATTAATAAATCCTAATGATCCCAAGGAAGATGCATTCCTATTGTTGTCATCTCCATGGACCTATAGGAAAGAAGTGGTCCACTGACCCAATGGATCCCTAGATCCCATAGCCATATTGTAAGCCCACAACTTCTAATTCTTCTATCCTGCCATTGTGTAGTACTGATGATCACTGGAAACCACTTGTGCCATATAAATACTCTCTAAATGTTTCTAATAGACAAATATTTGATACCTGCAATCGACTTAGTGGATTCAAATTTGTCCTACTCTTCCCAACCATCACCATTAATTCTCTTATCCCCACTCTCAACAATGTACCAATACAGTGTCTGGAGTCTGGACACCCATTCGAAAATTGCCTCAGTCGTACATGGTATCCTTTTCTCTTGCAGGATCCTAACATGTTCTACAGAAGGAGTGGCATGTGTCTCCCCCATGATCATCTCCTTGAGTGTGGATTTAGGGATGAAATGTATACAACTAATGCTAAAGATCACCTCATCCCCCAACCTATGGATTCCAACTCATGTATTGACCCTGCTCCTCCACTAGAGAATATTTATCATTTCCCTGATGTACTAAATCTCATAAAGTTGTCTCAGGTGAATCTCTTGAGTCCTGCTACCTGTAATGAGGGAATCAATCAAACACAGCAAGGCTCCCCTCGATTACATGTGATGCCAAAGATATGCATGGGCTTCGATGGGTATGATCAAGAACCTTTATGGATGCTCACAACCAACCCTGTGAGTGTCTCGCTCTCCAAACCTAGGTATGCACATGCCAATGGAATTCTTGGCATCCTCATAAAGAAATATCCCTGCTAGAAGCACTCCCCTAGTCTGTTGTTCAACCACATATACTTGCTACAAAAACATTTTCTTTTTTCCTCCAATATGTACTCATTTTTCCTTCTTTTGTTACTCAATTCCTTACCCTTATTATAATTTTTCTCAAAGGTATACATGATTACCATTTGGTCTCTTATTCTATTTTATGGTTAAGTATTAAGGTGTATTTTGAAATTATTTGTGTTGTTGCATATGATATGTTATGACTGCACATAGGATTTACTAACTTAACTATCACGAGGATGATCATCTATGGGTGTATCTCTAAGTCTACACACAGGTCCATTTATTATGACTATAATTAAAACCTACAAGTATATCTCCAAGTGAGATGTCAATTGTAGCTAAATTTACCGACTGGTGTGGAGGAGCTTAATAGTGTAGTTGGTCAAAGACTAAACCAACGATTGGATGTTAAAATTAGTTGGGTTATAGAAACAATTAAAATTTTAATCATTTTAAAAGTTTGTATATTTGTTTAGAATTATAATCGAATTTTGAGGGGTCTTATTGTTTCTTTTACGGAGTTAACAAACGCCCTTCTCATATGTGTATGTGTGTGTGTGTGAAGGGGGCGAAATCCTCTTAAACTTGGGAGGATGATAATATTCATGTATATTCAAGGAACTCTTGTTTCACAATAGTAATATAACAATCAACACATTTAAAACTATGTTTTGACACTTGAAGTGTCATATATGAATCTGGGTTTATAATTAAATGATTGTGTAGTATTATGAACCCAAACAATAGGAAAACACATATACACATCATCATTTTTGGCATCATTGTTGGGTAGGCATACAAAGAAATAAGACTTCTACTTTAGAATAGATATAGGAAAGATACCAGATCAAGTTAACCCTATGTAATTTTCAACTACCTTTTGATAACCCTTGTTCAAATTATCCTACATTAGGTAACATTAGATGCATAGAAAAGAACAATAACAAGCATCTTCATGCAGCGTAGTAAGATCCACCCATCTACTGAGCATTGGCAGGACAACGAGGTAATCCTCAAAGTGGTTCAAGAACCTAACCCAAAAATGCAAAAGAATAAAAAACACCCAATATAATAAGTGATCCTCCTAAACTTGAGTCAGTAGCCAACATAATCATTGATACCCCAAATTTAGGATTTCCCAAGTCTGAGAATGAAAATCATACACGAGAACCAGAACCTTCAGTAAAATAAAATGAATCATAGTTTTGGGAAAATATATACATTAGGATGGGGGAATAAATACAAGGTCCAAAATAGAGGGAACCAATCACTTTTGGATTTCCTATTCAAGATTTGCATGGATTGATTCAAATGAAAAGCATTCCACCTTCTACCCATCCTAACTTTTAGGGGTTGGTTAGAGAATACCCAGATATCTTTCTCTTTGAGTTTGATGTCCTTTTTTGTAGTTGTGATTACTCTAATGCTCATAAATTAAAACTCTTATAGCCACCATAAAACATGCAACTTTATATAAGTTTAAGGGGCTGGGGTAAAACTCCATTCAAAAATGGTATTGGATGAGGAAGAAGTTCTTGGAAAAATATCGATATGACTACGAAGTTCAGGATATTAGGGAAGAAATATTTAATATGACACAAAAGGATGATAAAATTCTAGAGGACTATGTTGAAGGTTCCAATATAATCTTAGAAGGACAAAATAGAATGCATTAGATTGTGAAACTATGTGGATCATTTATCTTAGAGGACTTGGAGAAGATTGTATTGATATCTTGAATATCATGGGGGTTAGGGATGTTTCCTAGATGTCATATCGTGCAATCTATGAATTTTGTAGCTAATATTCATGTGGTAGTTCAAAATATGGGATAAGTTATTGGGACATAACATCCAAAATTTCAAAAGCATCCAAATCAAGGGTCATTAAATTTGAATTAGGGAACTTACTATTTAATTTTAAAATTAATATCCTTATAACCCTTAGCTATCAAATAAATACCTTACAAGAAAGAGTAAAAAGGAAGAGGTAGAATTAGTGTCAACCATTTTTTGCTAGAAATGTTGAAAAAAGTACCCCCTATGGGAGAGCCCATTAAACAATATAGAGGTATGTGGGATATATGATAGGAACCACACCACTTAAATTTATCCTTCATTTCCATAACTTAAAGTGGTTTATCAACGGGCCAATGGGGAAATCAATAAATTTTGTATTGTATCTCACAAGTGTTCATGGCTACCATGACCACTAGACATAACACAAGACCCATCTCAACATTTCACCTCATTCCAGTACCCACCTCAGAGTCGGTATCCCTTTATGCCATGGTAGAAATGGCCTATCCAAAACCCATCATGGCCACAAGGATGACGATGACCTTCCTGCTTTGGAACTAGGCCACTACATATCCAATAGTATAGTCACAATTGTAGCAACTTCAGTTACCATCTAATCAACCTCCACAAAAACCACCAAAACTAACTAGCCAACTCATTCCTAACCCAAATAATAAAATAGTACAACCCACCTACAATGTTAAGCTATCATTTTTTTCCAATGTATGACATATCCCAATGGATTGTAAATATATTCATCTATGTTAAGGGAATGTGATTTATGATCCAAATTCCCCCATCATTTAGGAATAAAATGATGGGGAAAGTTCCATTGAACTATACAATCAATCTAATAACTCCTCTCCAATGATGTAGGTCATTTCCCTAGAACAACAATATGTAGAGAATCTATTCTAAAACGCCCATATCCAAAAAGATTACTTCTAGAAAAGTCTCCTACTCAACCAAGATTTGATTTCTTATGAAAAAGTTGGAAATGTATGTGTTAATATTCCTTTGTTTCAATCAATTAAGGATGTTCCAATTTACACTAAAGATGGTAAGGAAATCTTCATAAATAAGCCAAGTGAAAAAAGAAAGATCCCAAAATTTCCTACATAATCATAAAATTGACTAATTTAATGTTGGAAAACATATTTATAACCAAGTATGTGGGTCCTAGAAGTCCAATTGTTAGCGTTAGTATAATTAATACTTATTTACCTAATAATTCGATAGACTTAGGAGCAACCATCAATGCTATGACAAAAGAAACTACGTAAAAGCTCCATTTTCTTGGGCTACGACCAAAACCTCCAGTCCTTCAATTAATGGATAGGTCCACAATAAAGCCTAGAAGGAATGATCAAGGATATAATTATTTCTATGTATTCATGGGAATACCCCGGTGATTTTTTAGTTCTACAACCCAAATCCAAACCAGGAGGATACCCATTTATTTTGGGTAGACCATGGTTAGCAACCATTGGCGCATATATTAGTTGTAAATAAGGATACATGACTATCGCCCACATGGATTCTACTAGAAGTTTGCTTTTTATCCTCTTGCAAATCCTTCCCCTCCTCTCCTTAGCATGATGATAGTGATTAGGAGGCCTTTCAACCTCTCTTGACTCTAGATCAAGTAGTAATATTGAAAGAACATAACATGATGATTTTATTTGTACTTTTGTAGCACATTCTCATATGTTTTCTTATCCACCATTTTGGTAGATGTTAGAAGGAAATTCTTAAGAAATTCCACCAACTAAAATTACACAACTACTTGATACCATGATTCCCTTAAGTACCATAACGGAGAAACATATATCACCTACGGAAAACTATATTGGAAAGACTTTAAGTAATAATACCAGTCTGGAATCTTTTCAACAAGCACAACTCATTGATATGTTACAAAAGCACAATAATGCATTTGTCTGGGACTATACTGATATGAAGGGGATCCACCCAAATCTGTGTATCCATCATATATCTACTAAGTAAAGTTCCTAACCTATTAGCCATCTCCAATGAAGAATGAACCTTTATTTTAAAGATGTCAATTAAAGATAATTCCTTAAGTTAATGCAAATTTCATTAACCCAATTTTTTTACAGTAAGTGGGTTTTGTTGGAAAAAGTAACTATGTTCGATCTTCATTAATGTACTTGAGTCATGTACTTGTCAAAAGAATAAAGAAAAGAACTTTTATTATTATTGTTGTGACTTATTAAAGCATGGGTTTCATGCTTGGGTCACCATGTTTTAGGTCAAAATCCCAATTGAGGATTTCTAGGATTTATTCCGAGTCTATAGAATTATTGTACATTTAAAGAGACCCTTCTTGGGCTTTTGAATCATGTAAAAAGGTTAAGTATTGAGTCAAATATAAAGTAATTTAACCTCCACACCCTATTGGGCTAAGAGAATATCAAGGTAGCTTAATGATCCAATCGACCCCACAAGAAGCCTATAAAAAGGAAGGATTTCGAATTTATTTGGTGGATCATTTCTCATTCATTCTCTGTTGGGCAGAAGTGTGAAAATTTGTTTGTTGGGAAGAAGTGTGAAGTAGGAAACTGGGAAAGTCTGTTGTCAGGAAGCCAAAGTGAATTCGAGTTTGGGGGATTATAAGGAGAAGAGAAAAATAAAAATTTTGGTGGTGGTCTCACTCTGTTTCATGTTCTGGATTGGGAGATCGAAGTATTCCAAGTTGGACTATTGTTGGCTGCTGCAGGTTGTTGCATAGTCGAAGTTACTGGGAAGAGGTCAATCTTTTGGAGGCTGACTTGGTGTGGAGGGAAGATATGGTCTTGGTCTAGGGTGAAGAGTCTCAAATAATACTATTGAAAGGCAAAATTACTTTGACTAGGTTTTCCTCTCGAGGGGGGTTTTTCCCTGGCATGTGCCTACATCATGTGTTCATTGATTTATGTGATGTTTCTTTTGGTAATTGCTTGATGAACTAAAGAAAGAAGATAGAAAGACTCGTAATAATAAGAAACATGACAAGTAATTATCAAGATCGAGAAAATATTTCTTCCTTTTTTATTTTCCAACATGGTTTTAGAGCTTTGGAGGAGAAGGAAGAAAAAGGCAGATTTATTCATAAGGCACTATCTCAGGGAAGGAATCTATCATATTCAAGGAAGATGTCTAACTATATCAAGGGTGGGAACAATCTTTAAGGAGCATCCAACTTCATATCTTGGAAGAAGTGGATTGACTTAATCCTTGAGAAGAAGAAGGTGCTAGATTTGGTAAAAGGAAATGTAAAGAAGCCTACAGAAGAAGACAGTGTTGTTGACAAAGCGAAATTTAGGGATTTAGAATTGGTGACTATGACTCTAATGGCATAAGGGATAAAATAAAATATTATCCCATTCATATCTAACATTGATCATGCTCAAGAGATGTATGAAGCCTTGTCGAAGTTGTTCACTATTAAGAACATTGGTCAAGTAGCAAGTTTGAAGAATGAAATGAGGAATACAAATATGAATAGAGAAGATATTGTTGCAACCTTCTTTGTGAAGATATCTAGACTTGGGTATAATATTTTAGCCATCGATGAAATTATTCTGGACAAAGAATTGGTGATCACTGCTATATTAGGATTTCCACCCTCTTGGAGTGCACTTGCTTCAGGGTTAATAGTTGGAAGGTAGCTCCAACCTTTGAAGAATTATGTACCGCATGTAGTCAAGAAGAATTAAGGATCTCAATGGTTTCCAATCATGAAGAAGTATCAAATGCTTATGTTGTTCATCATAAAGGAAGAAAGTTGACATGTCTAAGATAGAGTGCTATTAATGTCATAAGAAAGGTCACTACAAGAGTGATTGTCCCGAGAACCAAAGAATAAGAGAGGAAGAGATCAAGCCAAACTTATTGTAGAAGGAGACTCAAATAAAGTCAAGTCTGAAGAATCTGACATTAGGGACTTACACTATTAAGTCATTTGCTTTACATAACTTGTTTTATATGTTTTAGAATTTATAGGTTTTTAACATATCTTTGGAAAATACACTTTTGTATTGTTTTAAGTTTGTAAGTTTCCCTCAATATTTGGAGGGAGCTCTCAACAACTCTCAAAGATAAGTATCTCATGTATTTTTTGTTTTGGGTTCATGTACTCATTTAGTTTTGAATATATTAAATAGTAATCACCTTTCTCCCTTTATTGTCTTGTTAAGGAAAAACATATGCAAGAAGGAGGATCTCTCAAGACAAGGTTAGTCAAGAAACAAAGATATGTTTTGAATACATTGATTGGATTATTCATTTGATGACATATTACTAACTCTATCATGACTAGCTATATTGAATCCTAGTGATTCTTGTTTGGGTGATTCATCTCTTGATAAATCTACCCACCCCACTCATATTCTTGATTGACTATGTAGAACACTAGATAGGTTCTGGAAAACCCTAACTTAAGGGTATGCTAATGTGAATGTCTTAAATCCTAAGTTGCTTAGGGATATTATGAAATTCTAAGCTGAGTCTTATTGATGAATTCATGTTTGGGATGTTGGTGTGATCTGGAAATCCTAACTTGTTAGGGTTGAAATATGAGGTCTAAAATCTCGAACATTTGAAGTTTTGGTAATGTTAGGTTTGCTATGTTTCTACATTGGAACCCTAGCTCATTGGGGTTTGGTGGAATGTGTGATTCTACATTGGAACCCTAGCTCATTGGGGTTTGGTGGAATGTGTGTTCTACATTGGAACCCTAGCTTATAAGGGTTTGGTGGAATATGTGAGCAAGTCCCTTATATTGTCTTAGAATTGATTTACTTGGCATGTATGTGTTAACTGATAAAACCCGAGTATAATTGAAATAATTGTGTGTCTAACTCTTATTTGATATTGTTGTAAAGTTGGGTTTGACTAACACATGATATGAAATATATTTGCATGATGATGAAATCTAGGCATATATAGATATGTCCTTTTGGTTGAAATCCCAGGTTGGTTTAAGTTAAGATGTATTTATGTTGTTGGACATATGATATGCTTATGAATTCCTAGATATGTGTTGACCTAGTCATTAATGGTCATTAGTTTTAGGATTTAATGGAAGTCCTTGTCAAAGATTCTAGGATGATGATATCTCAAAATCTGGGGTGTTGTAGCTAAACCCTAGTGAAGTAAAATTATCTAGTATGTGCGATATAACAATCTGAAATATTTTAAGGGATTGTTAGAAATGAAAATCTAGGGTTCAATAGTTAAATCCTAGTAGTGACATTGTCTTGTGTGAAATATAAAAATCTGAGATTTATGTATGTAATGATTGTTGAGTCCGTGAAAATAGAATTCTAAGGTTTTGGAATTAAACCTTAGTCAAAGTAAAATCTTTAGAATATGATGATTTGAGATTTGTATAAAGATTAGTGAATTTGTGAATTCTATGGTTTTGGAGTTAAACCTTAGTTGAAGTAGAAATATCTCATGAATGTTAACTATATGATAATTTGAGATTTGTGAAGATATAGTTGAAATTGGAAATTTTGGTTGAGTATGATGATTGATCGGAAAATCTAGGGTTTGTGAACTAACCCTAGTGGTAGTTGATCATGATAGTGACTGAATGATGGTTGATTGAAAATCTAGGGGTTTGGAACTAACCCTAGTGAGAGTTGGTCAAGTTAATGACTAAGCAATGATTGACTTTAATGGATTTGTTTGTATGAAACCTATGATTTGTATGAATCCCTAGTGAGAAGTCTAGCATATATGTTTTGAAAGGTTGTTAGATACTTTGTAGATCTATATTTGTAGGGTTTTCTATATGTTGTAGTAAGGTATGTCACATATTTGGAAGACATGTTGAAACCCTAGATGGAATAAATGTTGTTATGAAGTACTCTAAGGTGTATATCAAAGTCCCTAGCAAGATGTTGAAGAGTATATGTCTCTTGTTTATAATTAAGTTTGGGTATCAGATATATATATGAAATACTTCGATGATTATGATATGGTTAACATCATGCTTCTATAGTTTTGGTTGTACTTTTTATCTAAGTTGTGCAGGGACACAATCTTCAACTTGATGAAGATGCTCGACGTAACAAGCAAGTTGTGTAGGTACACAGTATTCAACTTGGTGAAGATTCTCGATGTGACAAGCATCATGAGGTTGATGATAACTCTGATGAAATGGTTGGAAGCCACGAAAAGATTATTCTATGTCAAAAAAGAAGTAGTTGATCTCCCAAAGGAAGCATGAATAGAAGAGATCTCCCTAAGATTAAGAGGGAGTCCAGTTGAAGAGGTGCTTCCTAGTTGAGAGGGAGTAACAGATATGGTTCTCTGCTTCATGTGTCACGCACTAGACCAGGACTAACAATTGTAAGTATGAGTGAAGGCCATGAATAGGAATAGGAAATTGGAGAATGGATTTTGAAGTGTCGTTGAAAGAAGGAAAGAAGTATCTGGCTGAAGAATATGTTGTTGCATATGAAGTAGGAAGAAAAAATTATGATTGAGGAATCTTTTGTTAAAGATTCGGTTGATATTCCTAATATGGAAAGTTGAGAAGCAACATTTGTTTCTTAGAAGACCCCGAACCTTTGTATTTCATTATGTACATGTGAAAGTATATTATTGATTGGGGTTGTGTTTGTACTAGTGAATCTCTCGAAGGCTTTGATAGCATGTTGGTTACCAATTAGTTTGATAAGGAGAGATTGGTCATTCTTGATCTGCTAGATCAAGGGGTGTTGAGGCTTTGCAAGTGAAGCATTGCCTCGGGAGACATTTGGCTGACACTTTTTGTTGATATTTGAGTCCCCAAAGTTGGAAAGGTGGTGTTGATCATTGAACTATGTTTTGGATACACACTTGGATTTTTGGGTTGATGGTTAGCAAGTAAGCCTGATGGTACCTAGAGGGGCTGAAAGCTTGAGTCCATCTTAGTCCCACCTAGATAGATCACCCTGGTAAAAAATCTATTCCATAGCATTGTGGTGCCTAAACTATTGAGTGATTGGTTGGATAGATTGCCCTGGTCAAGAATCTAGTCCATGGCATTGCAGTGCCTAAATTGATTGATTGGTTGGATAGATTGCCCTAGTTAGGAATCTAGTCCATGGCATTGTGATTCCTAGAGTTCTTCATGGTTCATATAGTTTGAGATCTTCCATTGTATATGTACATTATGAATACCTCCCTAGTTAAGAGGGAGTGTGGGAAAAAGTAACTATGTTCGATCTTCAATAATGTACTTGAGTCATGTACTTGTCAAAAGAATAAAGAAAAGAATTTTAATTATTATTGTTGTGATTTATTAAAGCACGAGTTTCATGATTAGGTCACTATGTTTTAGGTCAAATTCCCCATTGAGGAATTCTATGATTTATTCTGAGTCTATAGAATTATTATACATTTAAAGAGACCCTTCTTGGGCTTTTGAATCATGTAAAAAGGTTAAGTATTTCGTCAAATATAAATTATGTAGCCTCCACACCATGTCAGCCTAAGAGAAGATTAAGTCAGCCTAAGGACCCATTCAACCCCACAAGAAGCCAATAAAAACGAAGGACTTCGAATTAATTTGGTGGATCACTTTACATTCTCTCTCTACTGGGCAGAAGTGCAAAAATGTGTTTTTTGGGAAGAAGTGCGAAGTAGGAAGTTGGGAAATATTGGGTGTATGTTATATTCTTTCCATGACTAGCCCCACACATAGGGGGGTGACAACCCCCTTATTCGTTGCACCAGGCGCAGCGGGGGGGTCACGGGGGGGCGACAACCCCCCCTGTTGGTGGTTTTAAGCCCCCCCTCTACGGGGTTCGGGGAAACACCATAATGAATTTTTTTGGACCCTATATTATGTGGGAATACCTACCTATGGTTTTTTGTGTGGTTTTCACATGGGGGTTTGGGCATGATGGTTTTTTTCCCATGTTATTTTGTAGATCTGGTCAAGGGAACTACGGTTATGTTCTAATCCAGGGTTAATATATTGGGGTTTATGGATGCTTCTACATGTATATATATGTGTTGTAGCAATGAAAGGAATATAATGAAAAATCAATCTAATAGTCTTGGCTTTGGGATCCAGGGGAAAATCTTTGTGTATGTTTGTGTTATGTTTTATGCTCTTGCCATTGCTTATTTTTTGTTTCTATAATTCGTATGTAGGTAATTTATTTATGGGTTTAAAACCTACATTTGGTATCGAAGTTGTTTTGATTCAAGGGGATGCCTTTGCTACTGAGGGGTTTTGCTCGAGCCTATGGTAGACCCTATTCAGTGGGAGATCTGTGGGATCGATTCTTGTGGTGAAAGAAGATGGCGAACAATGGAAAGATAGATATCAATAATTTAATGGTCAAAGTTTTGAGTTCTGGAAACTCAAGATGGAGGACCTACTGATGGATAAAGCTCAGTGGATCGCAGTAGATCTGGGTACTAAACCAATGGAAATGTCAACTGAAGATTGGGCGAAGATGGATCAGAAGGAAAAGAGCACAAAACAGTTGTGTATCTTAGATTCGGTATTGTTGAATGTATCAGGGGAAGCTTAGGTGAAGGCTTTGTGGGACAAGTTAGGGACTTTGTACCAATGTAAGTCTCTAGTGAATAAATTGTTCCTACGAAAAAAGATGTATAACTTGAGGATGAAGGATGGAGACTCGGTGACAGAGCATCTGAACGCCTTTAACGTTGTGGTAAGCCATTTATTATCTTTTGATATAAAAAATACAGATGAAGATAAGTTCATCAACTTGTTGTGTCCTCTACTAGATTTGCGGGATAGTCTGGTTGTTGCAATAGGTAGCAATGTGACTGCTTTGTAGTTTGATGAAATAGTCTCATCCTTGTTGTCAGAGGAGATAAGACAGAAAAATATGGAGGCCCAGAATTGTGGTGCCTTGTCTATACGAGGACGGTCCAAGAACAGAAACAAAAATAAATCCTGGAGTAGGAGATCTAAATCTCCAAGAAAACTTGTAAAGGTGTGCTGGAAATGCTGAAAGGAAAGGCACTTCAAAAAGGAATGTAGATCTAAAGTTCCTAAGAAAGGAAAGGGATCTGATGATGCTCCTTCTGTAGAGGTGAAAACCACCTTAGTTGAAGGTGGGGATGTGTGCTTGGCTTCTTCTTCAAGTACACATGTAGATCATGAGGCATGGTTGATTGACTCAGGTGCATCCTTTCACTTCACTACCCATAGGGAGTGGTTTTGCGAGTATGATAAATATGATGGAGGTGATGTCTTCTTAGGGGATGAGAGGAAGGCTAGAATATTCGGTCACGGAAAATTCAAGTTGAAGTTGCAAGGTGGAAGGATTAGAACACTTTCAGGTGTTCTACATATTCCTGCATTGGCCAGAAATATCATTTCTATAAGCAAGTTGGATGATGCAGGTGTAAAAACAGTGTTCGAGAAAGATACCTACAAGATGGTTCAGGGAGCACTGGTATTGATGCAGGGAGTTCGGATTGGAATTTTGTACAAGCTTCAGGGTAGCACTTTTATTGATGGGTGCAACAGTTTTGTGGTTCTTGAAAGTGGAGTAGAAAATCTAGTGGTCTCTGGAGAAAAGACCATGTTATGGCATCAAAGGCTTGGACATATTGGAAAGAAGGACCTTTGAATACTTCATGGTAATGGTATGGTAGAATGTATGTCTAATTGCTCTCTAGATTATGCTAAACCATCAAGATTATGTTGAAGCATCAAGAAATAAAGAATGGAATGAAGTTATGGAAGCATAATTGAATGCCTTGGTGAAAAATGATACATGGGACTTGGTCAAATTACCAAATTGGAACTAAGTGGATTTATAAAACAAAGTATAAATCAAATGGCACAATTGATAAGTATAAGGCTCGTTTAGTTGCAAAGGGATATGCACAGAAATAAGGAATTGATTATATTGAGACATTTGCCCCATTGGAAAAGTTGGATACAATCATGATGGTTCTTGCATTAGTTGCACAATACAAGTGGCCAATTTTTCAAATGGATGTTAAATCAACTTTTCTAAATGGTTATGTGGATGAAGAAATCTATGTGGAGCAGCCTCAAGGTTTTGAAGTGCCAGGAAAAAAAGATTATGTTTATAAGTTGAAGAATGCCTTATATGGTCTTAAGTGCGTGCCAAGGGCACGGTATTCGAGGATTGATAAGTACTTTCAGGATCATGGCTTAGTTAAAAGTTTATTTGAGCCTAGTATCTATATCTTTCAGTCACAACAAGACATTCTAATAGTTGTCTTATATGTTGATGATTTGATCTACATAGGGAACAATACAGAACTATTTCAAAGGTTTAAGTCAGATGATTTCTGAGTTTGAGATGATAGATCTTGGTGCGTTGCATTATTTATTTGGTATTGAATTTTGGCAGAAGGAAGATGGTATATTCATGTCACAAGCCAAGTATACTTGAGACATTTTGAAGAAGTTCAGAATGTTGAGTTGCAAGCTAGTGACAACTCCTTTGGTAGTTGGGTTGAAGTTATACGGACATGATGACTCCAATTCAGTTGATGTTACCTTGTATCGTTAATTGGTTGGAAGTTTGATGTACTTAACTACAACTCAACCAAATATTTATTTTGCAGTTAGTATGGTATCAAGAATTATGGCAGACCCCAAGGAATTACATTGGAAAGCAACAAAGAGGATTTTAAGATATCTGTGTGGAACAGTTGGTTATGGTTTGGTATATAGGTCTACTGAATATTTTAAGTTGATTGGTTATGCAGATTTAGATTGGGCTAGATGTATAAATGACATGAAATCAACTTTAGGGTATTCGTTCAATATGGGTTCAGTGACAGTTGCTTGGAGTACTAATAAGCAACCTACAATTTCTCTCTCGACAATAGAAGCAGAGTATAAAGCGGCAACGATGACAACATGTGAAGAAGTTTGGTTAAGAAGAATTCTAGAGGATCTACATGAACAACAAGAGAAACCCACTCACTTGATGTGTGATAATCAAAGTGCTTGAGTGATCGAGATTGAGTACTACATAACAAATGAACAGGTAGCTGATATATTCACCAAAGCACTGTCTATGGAAAAGTTCTACAAATTCATAGATGATCTTGGAATATTTCCAAATGATCATTATGGGGGAGAAATGATGGAATAATGAATTATTTGTCAAATATTAAATAATTAAAGTTGTTTTTAGTGAGAAATTTATGGAGAAATTAGTGGAATGATAGACAAGAGATTTGTGGATGATTATTGAGAGAATTATGGAGTGATTTGTGGAGTTATTGATTGAGAAATTTGTGGAGATGAAAAATCCTGACACCTCTCCTCATGTATAAATATATGTCTATGTTAGTTAAATTTGATTGATTTGGTGTGTGAGAGCTCGAGTGTTATTGTTAAATATTACTGTGCTTTCTTTCATCTAGATTGTGCAACTTTTTTTGTTGAAAAAGGTAGTCTTCATTTAATTTTGTTAAAAAAAACAAATGACACCACTTTTCAATTGATGTGTTAGTTTTGTATTTTTATTTGTGATGGTATTACAATCAATTGGTATTTTTAACTTCAAAAATAAAAGTGGTGCTATGGCTAGTGTCACTTTTTATTTGAGGGTCAATTTTGGTTAATTTTCCACTACATGGTTGGTTTTTAAGGCTACAATTTTTCTACTTTTTTTTTATGAAGGGTCAATTTTGTTTAATTTTCTACTATGGTATCGGTTTTCAAGGATGTGATTTCAAATAAGTCATGATTTTAGATTCCATTTAAAAAATGTTGCTACTAGTAGTACCACTTTTTTAAATAGGGGTTGATGTTGGTGTTTTTGACTCAAAAATATAGATTTTTTATGCTAGAATTCTCATTTTGAGGTTACAATTCTCATTAAGTCGGTAACTATGTTACTAATGATTAAATAGAAGTGGTTAAGAAGTGATTATAAACCTACATGCTTTGCTTCCAAAAAGCCACACCAATGGGTACTGGCTTCCTCTCGTCAAATTGCAGTACAACACCACTTATCATGGAGCTACCAAAATGACACCATTTGGAATTGTATATGGCCAAAAACCCATATTAGCAGTATCATATGTACTAAGCACCTCCAAGGTTCATGTAGTAGATACAATGCTTCACACCAAAGAAGCCATTACCTATATCCTCAAGGACAACTTCGTTATGACACAACATCGAATGAAACAAGAAGTTGATTAGCATAAACATGAACACTCATTTAATGAAGGGGATTAAGTGTTTCTTCCCCTGTAGCATATCACTTAAAGATGAAGTTACCCATAAGCTATTTACCAAATTGTATGGTCCCTATCAGATCATATAATGCATCGGTCAAGTCACAAACAAGTTGGCTCTCTGTTGACGGTGCTGGACCCGCCAACATGTCAAGGGATCTCCCCGGTAAGAAGTCCCAATTAGACCTCAGACCATTTGGTATAGGAGTCCAAACAATGGGTCGTACGGTAATGCCTTGATCACGATTTCGCACAGAGGCAAGTAAGATGTCCCTGTTGGTAGCAAGGGTGTGACATATGTGGTAAGCAAGGAAGGTGCATGAGCGGTTCTAACACACGGAGGATGAGGTGAGTGTGCCCCTTGGAAACCTATCATAGCATGGAGTTAAGAAGGGAACACACAAGAAAAGATGCATCACAACATGGAAGGCAAGTTAGCTAGAAATCCAAAGTGATGGTTAATCCAACAACACATTTCAGAAAGATTCATACATACATATGCAGAAATAGATACACATACATACATAAGAAAACAAATACATATATCATTTAGAGTACTCAAGATAGCTGAAATAAAATACAACATATGCATGAAACTTGTTGGCTCTGTTATATTAAGAAGTGTAAGTTCCAGTCATACAATACATCCATGTCCAACCATTAGTTCTGATAGCGGAAGGTTACAACCACAACCACCTGCTCCTCCAAAGAGATATACTAGCTCTGCGCAATGGATAATCCAAGGCGCATTACAATATTGTCCAAGATTTCTCTAAGATACTCCTATCGAAGCTTGGCTGACCAAAATCCTATACAATGAGTTATGAGGGACTATTTATAACAAAGGATGGGGCGGCCCTTGACATTCCTCTTTGTGATAGTTCGTCTACCCTCATGACTCTTCATCTACTCTATGACTGTTACATCCAACTATTGACACTTGAACTTACACTTGACAAGACATTACATTATAATGCACATGTACCCATGCGAGACAAAATGACTTGAGCAAGCCATGCAAGACATCACTATGACTCAGACAATTGTTGGAAGACCAGCTCTTCGACATCCTCACAGTGGTCAACAGTAGCAAACTGATGCCAAGATCGGTAGTCCACGATGGTGTCCATGTACTCTAAGGTGACATCTTTCTGGAACCTGACTCTTGCCTCCATAGCATCCGGGTACACTACTCGGGCTCCTCTCTCCAACTCACTTAATAGCAAGCGCATCATTGTCTTGAGTGCAGCTTGACCAGCAACATACTTGTGCATGGTGTCTACACTGATGGACAAGTTTGACTAGTGGCTATGCGCATCAACTCATCAAAGTATGAGTCAATATCTAGTTGGACCTGTGCCTTTATCTTTGCTTGGGTGAGTGTCCCAATAGATGGAATCGCAAGTGCATGCGCAACAACATCCATACTCTTGAATACACGTGCATGGGAATCCTGTAGACTAGTGATGAACTGTGTGAGCTCTTCATAGTTCTGGATCTGACTCCAGATGCATGCCTTTAGCTCGACCGCTCTGGGCTTCATCATCTTAGGCAAGTGAAGCATCTTAGGCAAGTGAAGCGGGGCTCCCTTGTATCTCATCGTCCATGTTTGCATGTAATCAACAACAACATGGACGTTCAACAGGATACGTGCTCTTCTAGCACATCATTGTTGCCAATAGTTGAGATGGACGACTGCTTTATGCATGGTACCAAACTTGGAATACAATGTCCGCATGACTATATCAAGGGACAATACTTCATCTAGTATTGCCTTCTTCAGTTCTGCTTGGGCGAATGTTGTAACCAATTCTCCTCCCTGCTTGGTCGTCTGTAGCTCCTTCACCATTCACTCATTCTCAGGTATCAGGAAGTGAACACTCGATCTAGTGGCCTTGACATATGCTCTGGTAACATCAGCCAATGTTGTTGGATGTTTGTGCATGTCAGACATGATCACTCGTTCCTCGAACTGCGCAACTGATGTATGATCATCCAGAGTTGACACTCTGCAAGATTTCACAACTCTATATTGAGACTCGTCGAATGATATGTTGTGCATCTCATCCTCTAAATTGTCTCCAAGGATTTTTGTGTCTCCTTGGTCGCTTGGGACTTTCTCATCTTCTGGACACGGTGAAGCTGGTGGGTCAACCTCTTGGTGGTGAGGCATGAGGTCAATATCTTGCTCTAACTCCTGTTGCTCCATATCTATATCCATCTGTTCAAGTGCTTGCTCTATCTCCTGAGCAAAGTCCTGCTCCTACAATGGTTCGCCCTGTCTGCCTGATGCCAGATGTTTTGATGAGTCTACTATTTGTACAGGTGTAGTTTCATTTGTCTACACAAGTTGTGCCCCCTATTGTACCTGTTCCTGTTGCGCTTCCTTCTCCTGTCTACGCAGCTCCTATTCCTTCCAGAGTTGCTCCTTGAACTCATGCAACTCCTTCTCTATTTCCCCTATTCTCTGCTTCTCTCTGCCTTTGTGCGTTTCTCTTGTCGCGTTGTTGCCTCTTCACCTCTATTGCCAAAGTTTCTTTATGCACACGTGGGTCTACTCGGAACTTGCAACTTTGCTCTTCCTCCATGCTGCTGACAATCTTCCTCTTTCCCTTATTGTGCACTGGTATGTTTACGTTTGATATTACTGTTGGTTCTGGTGCTCTCCGGGATGCTGCTTCGCTATCCATTCCACAAAGAGGTTGACCGGGTCATTGAGTCTGGAGGAGTTGTAACAATATCTCCATGGGTCTTCCTCCACCGAATGACATGCCCCGTGGATCCAGTTGAACTGTACTCTCGTGTAGTGATATTTCACAAGACAATGTGGGTCATAGGGATTGTAACTCGAGAGGTCGAATGGATACTTCTTCATCTGCTCTGCTTCGACATACGCATGCTTGAAACTCTGTATCTCGTATAACCCGATCCACAACAGAATATGGGGCCAAGGTGCCTTCTTCTTTCGATGCAGCCTAGCTATCAATCCTGCTGATATGTGATATGATACTTCCTGCATGACGAGCTTGTCTAAGGAAAACTTTGGTAGAACATGCAGAGGCTTCTCCACATTGTACATCCGTAAGAAGGTGGCGGACGGTGAGGCATACCAATCAACTGTGTCGATTAATGCCTCCATTGTTGCCTTTGACATGTAGGGTGGATCATGTTCGAATATCATCTTGTAAACCGGGGTGACAAAATGATCAGACAGTTCTGTGATAACTCCTCTGAAGCTGCATTCTGATAACATCTTACAATAAGTGTTCAAAGCAGTCTTCGTCAGTGTCCATGCCCAGTTCAATCCCAGGAACTCCTGATGGGCACATATTGCATCCAAGATATAAGTGGACATGTAGATTTCTGCTTGCGTACCTTTGGGCGATTGTCAAGCCCATGTTACATGTTCCTTAATCTAGTGAGCCAACATGTCAGACCAGTTGTGTGATTTTCCTTCTCTGGCTAGTTGGTCCAACGCAATCACCCAACTATGTGGGAAGGTTTCCGTGCTTTCTTGGCCATACAATAGACATGAAAAGATGACCAAGTATTGATATGCCTTCCATAGTATCTTCGTCTTTTAGACCTAGTTGGGTGTCATCCTGAATTTGGTCGGCTCCTTCACCCAGTTCTTCAAAATGTCTTTGGAGTTGGCTTTACTACTAGGTATGCTGAAGGGAGTATCCATGATGATTACGGGCTTCAACATCTAATACATCTCATCATAATCCTGGGCCCTGAAAGTAGCAATCTTTGTCCTGCTGACACTGCTTAATGTCATCGTCTCAGGATCAGTGTGCAAGACGATCCAATGTATCATGTCGGCACATGGGAGAACGAGTACCTACATGCAATCCGGTACAAGTCGGACTTGCGGATATTCACAAATACTTGGCGGTCTTCAAGGTATTCCCCAAATGTGCTTGCAAATGCATTATTGACCTCTTGTCATTTCATCTTGATGTCCTTGTCTACAATTAGCTTGGTATCTTCATAGATTGGTAGACTTGTAAACACTCGCTCAACTGCTACTCTAGTTGCACTTCCGTTAGTGTCCTTTGATCCTGCTCTCTTGGAGGCCATTGATCCTACTCTCTTGGAGGCCATTGATCCTGAACTACTAAGAGGTGGATGAACATCTGCTAGATTTGGAGATAAAGCAACATGCACGGAAAGATATTTTTCAGCGAAAACCAAAGCAAACTTGAAGAACGACATGCAACATACCTGGGGATTGACTGGCAAGGATTGCCCAATTTTTCCTTGGAGGCTGGGAGACTAGCTACCAGAACTATGCAAAAGGCAATTTGGGTTGTCTGGGGAGGCTAGTTGGCTGCTGGAATTGTGCAATGTGCAATCCAGTTTGGCCTGCTGACTGTTGGAACTGCGAAATGCGCCATTTTAGCTGGTAGTGGTTGCAGGCCTAGTGATTGCATTGCACAATTTTCTGGGCCAATAGTCATTGTCCCTTAGAATTGTGAAATGCAAGACTGGAGGACAGTGACTAGGCATAAATGTGCATTTTCTAAGAGGAAGACAAAGCCTTTCCTCTCAGGATTGTGTAATGTTGTCTTAGTGAGGCAGAGTTCAGGCCAAGGTTGCCCAGACCCTCCGATGGGCAAATGAATGCAAATTTGAATGTGAATGCATGGCGACACTAAGTGTAAAGAGGAGTGAATGATTATGCATGCAAATAGTGAATGAAAGATTCAAAAAACGAAACAACATGCATGTGGGTGAAGCAAGTCGCCAAATCGACAACTGTTCGTGCAAAACATTTTCATGCATGTGACAACAGTGAGATGCTAACGAAAACTGAAATGGTACTAATACAAGCTAGCATGCATGTAAATGACATATAGCGTTCACAAAAATCAAGCAAACAATAATCACACAAGCGAAAACACAAAAAGCGACAGAAATGATCCAAAATAAAAGTTAAGCCGACTTACTCGTGAATAGTTGAGTTGGATGTGTCGAAGACTCCTGGATGTGTTATGGGATGTCAGAGCTCCAAGATCAATGTGAATAAGTGAGCTCTGAGGCGTCAAATAAATAAGTTTGAAGCTCATGACACACATGCCACAAATCCAGGAAAAAGCGACACTTGGAGGAAAGATTATAAAACGATCTTTGCATGTAACCTCCAGCTGCCAAAAATAGATCCCTAAAATCTAGGGATGTTTTTTGCATGTTGCTTTTTTCTATTTCAAGAAAAATCAGCCCATGCATGCAAGTCAAGTTTTCTTGGTCCCGTGTGGAACTGGTCAACCCAACTGCACATGCAACAATATGCTCAGCTAAGGGGAAAAAATGTGCATTTCTAGGAGGGAGTTGGGCTGGCTGCCCAGAGGGATTGCACAATTTCTAGGTAGACTAGCTGACTGCTGCCCAAAATTGTGTAATTTCTGGGTTGAGCAACCCTGCTGGGAGGAATTGCGCAATTTTCTCAGTGAAGCTTGACAGGCATATTTGCGCATTTTCTGGAGCCTATCAGTCTTCTAGATAGAATTGCGCAATTTTTGGAGGGAAGGTTGGTTCCCCTCCAAAATTATGCAATTTCTTGAAGGAGTTGTTCAGCCTGCAGCTGGACCAAGTCTGTAGAAACAACCTGCGAGGGGGATGCAACAAGATCTCATGGACAGGCTGTCATTCTGCAAGAAAATCATTGAAGCTTGTGTACTTGACAAGGCAAGACATGCTGTTGTGAAAGGTTGGCAGGAAGGCTCCAAAACGAAGCTAAAGCAAAATTTTGGAGGGTGGTTGTAGCCGCTACAACACTCTCCTAGCCCGCTCTAAGATTCATCTAGTTTTTCATGTGTCCTATTTGAAGAAGGTTGTGAGATCAAGTTACAAAGTGTAGACCAACCCACAAGAAATTGATGAAGAATATTCCTTTGGCTCCAACAAAGGTAGTATTGGATACTAGAGAGCACTAGTTCAACCAAGGCATGGTCAAAGAGGTATTGATCCAGTGGAAATATATGCAACCAAAAGATAGCTCATGGGAACTAGCAGTGATTCTCCAACGATTTCCTCACTTTCAACCTTGACGACAATGTTGATTTTGAAGGAAGAGGGGTAGGGTCCTACCCTAGCCCCCTTAGATACATTACTAATGAATGAGGTCACCTATCTTGGATAAGGCCAATTAGAGTTAATAGTCACTCATTGTAAAAATGATCATTTTTATTAATAAGTCCCAAATTAGTTGGCCAACCCTCATATAAGGGGCCTATAGGTAGTTAAAATTCTCTATGGATATTTATATATTGAGTAGAAGGTTGTGAAATAAATTCTCAAGAATTATTATTGTATATGGAGCATTGCTTTTAGAGATTGCCCCCTTGAAGAGACAAGTGAACATATCTCCTTATTTTTTATTATCAAGAAGATCTTTATTATGGTCTGTCTTTATTTTCTCTTGTGTTCTTGGATTCTACACTATACTTTAAATGATTGCTTTAACGTTTTGGGGTTAATTTCACTATAAAGAGGTCTTCTAAGAGAATTTCAATGAATGGTGCATTAGTGTTGAATAGTATCCGTGATCAAAGTACTCTTTCATATTGATGACATAATTTTTTGTCAAATTATAATACTTTCAGATTAAATTTGACTTGTCTCATGGACCCATGATTGCGTTTTTTCCCTCTTCCAGCCTTAATTTCATTCTCCCTTCATATTTCCAAACTCTAGCCATTTTCTATTTTCCCATTCTTTTCCACTTAACTCTAGCAATATCCCATATAATTCCATTTATTATAATCCATTTTTGTTAAAGAATCCAACTCTAGTCGTTCCCCATATCATTAAACATGGCCACAATGTATTTTGTAATACATTACATTGTAATGTACATAATACATTATATATAACATAAATCTTGCCTACTTTGCTGCAATAAACTGGGCCCACAGGCCACGTGTCACCATATCGCTATCGGCATATCGCATAAATCAATATAACAGCTGCCTATCTCCCCTTCCCGATTGCGATTGCGATATTGCATATTGCAAAGTCACCACTACTCCGATGATATCACAAAGTTCCTTCCCACCTGTCGATTGTGATATCGTCCTGCCCACCGATTGTGATAAGCCCCTCCATTGGCGATTGCGATAAGCACCTCCACTTGCGATTGTGATAGTTCTCATTTCACCGATTGCGATCGCAATCACAATTCCTATATGTCAACAAACTCCGTCGTCCCCTCTCCAATTGCGATGCGATAAAACCAGTAGGCGCCATATTTTATATATTACTATTTTTGAAGTTTCGGGTCCAGCTTGTCGACAAAACAAGAAAAAACATGGTAAAGGTCCCTCCCCTGTTGCGATTGGGATAATACAATGGCCCAGATCAATGACCCAGATTTAAGCAGCCTGGATCAGCTAGCCTAGATCAATAGTTCATAATCCTCTCGTATGGTAAAAATTAGTTCATTGTTTACGCTCTCTGTTGCAATTTCTCATTGTTTTTCATGTAATTTCCCATATTTTCCCAATTGAATGACCACGGCCTCCACTCAGAGGACAACGAAGACATTTTCTACGCATATCCATTCCACCTCCACTCAAACAAAATGCAGAAAAACAGGGACAATAAGACATAAAAAACAACAAAGCAACAACGCAGTTCATCTGCCAACAGGACTAACAACACTATCTATTTGAGGCTCAATTACTACTAGAATGCCCATAACAACACCATAAAGTTAGTCGACTGATATGAATAGTAGTATTGATCTATTTTTATAATTTTTGTAACAAATCTTGAATTCCATTTCAAGATATTTATTTTGTAAATAATTGTATAAATACTTCAAATTTCGAAGTATTGTAGGTTGGATGTTTGTGAATCATAGCTTCGAGCTAGTGTACATTTTGCAGTAATATAATAGGCAATTGCAGTTATTATCTTGGGATTCTTGTGGTATGTTTCCGTGACAATGTTTTCTCTGATATTTCTTTTTCCTACCATCTCTATGCTTTCTTGTGATCATCTCATGAGTTTTAAACAGAATTCATAAGTTATATGCTCTATTTTGATGAGTTTTTCATGCTCGTGTTCTTTCTTCTTGATGAATGAATTCATGGTTACATGCTCATTCTGACCCTTTACCTTTTCATCTCTGCACCACCATGAAAAACTATTTCTGTCATTGATCATGCCTACCTTGCCCCATTATAACTCTACAATTGATCATTGGAAACCTTAGCCTAGTCCTAAATCTATGAGCTTCATCCAGAAAACTCTAAAACCAAACACCCTTGAGCTTAATATCTAGACTAAGATCTGATTTCCTCTCCAGTCACTTCATTCGCTGTGAAATCCTTGAGAGAGCCCTCTCTGATTTGGTAGGGCTAGCTACCAGATCTAAAGATTGGTTTGAGGTTACCTACTTGGCTTCCTTTCTCATCCTTGGGACACTGAGGAGTGCTAACAGGGTGGAAACATTTCACAAATAAAATTGTGTTTTTCAACTTGGAAGCAAATTTTTCAAGGTCCCAATGCAAAGAACATGCACTCCTTCACTTGATATATGGGAAGAAAGTGATATCAATAATAGGTTGGGTGATGATATGGAGAGATTCCAAAATTGTTGAAGGCATAAAAGTAGCCTTTGAAAATGTTAAAGAGGGAAGAATGAATGCATGTACAAGCGTCACAAGAACATACATTAGGTTCATGAGGAGAATCATTTTTAGGTTCATGTTACTTTGTTTATGTTGATATGGAATCTTGTGAAAAAGAGGACATGAGAGATATTGAGTTTGAGTGACAAGTTTTCCTTATTGAATGTTCCAAGCCAAGATGTAAATCTAGTCATAAGTTGGAAGACACATAGACAATATTTTAACCAATTTCACAAAATATCCCTGGTAATAGCGAAAGGAGGAAAGGTTGGTACATTGTATTTATGCAATGGTATTTATAATTCTATTAATGCTTTAACCTCTACAGGAGAAGATACGACATTGTGGCATTATAGGCTCGAGCACATGAGTGAGAAGGGGATGCAAATTCTTCACTCAAGAAATTTGTTGCCAGGTTTGAAGCATGTTGATTTAAAATTCTGTGAGAATTGTGTTTATGGAAAACAGAAGACAGTCAAATTCCTTAGAGTTGGGAAAGAAAAGAAGAGCGAAAATTAGAGCTTGTGCATATAGATGTATGGGGACTTGCTCAGGTATCATCTCTTGGTGGCTCTCATTATTATGTTACTTTTATTGATGATGCAACCAGAAAAACCTAGATTTATTGTATTCAAATAAATCTGATGTATTTGATACTTTTAAGAAATGGAAAGCTTTGGTTGAAAATGAGACAAGAAAAAGGTTGAAGTGTCTCAGATTAGATAACGGAGGTGAATATTGCAGCAAAGATTTTGATAGGTACTATTCAGAGAATGGAATTCACAGAGAGAAGACAGTTCCAGGAACACCACAAGAAAATGGTGTGTCAGAAAGGATGAACAAGACAATCATGGAGCGTGCAAGGTGCATGAGATTGCATGCAGG
>APFE030457293.1:2115-25767 GCA_000404065.3 Pinus taeda | reverse complement strand
TATCTTCCAAGGCACCAACCTTGTCTTTTTGAGGCTCCAACCTCTAGGGCTCCAACCCTATCTTCCAAGGCACCAACCTTGTCTCTTTTTGAGGCTCCAACCTCTAGGGCTCCAACCCTATCTTCCAAGGCACCAACCTTGTCTCTTTGAGGCTCCAACCTCTTGGGCTCCAACCCTTAGCTTTACTTCATCAAGATATGTTTGGTTATACTTCACGTCTCCCAGTGTCTTCTTCAATCTCCCAGGCTCCAACCTGTATTTTGCCAAGCACCGACTTGGACTTCCCAAGGCTCCAACCTTGTCACTTTGAGGCACCAACTTCTAGGGCTCCAACCCTATCTCTGGTACAGGCACCAACCTGGTCTCTTGAGGACTCCTATCCTCTAGGGCTCCAACCCTATCTTCCAAGGCACCAACCTTGTCTCTTTGAGGCTCCAACCTCTAGGGCTCCAACCCTATCTTCCAAGGCACCAACCTTGTCTTTTTGAGGCTCCAACCTCTAGGGCTCCAACCCTATCTTCCAAGGCACCAACCTTGTCTCTTTGAGGCTCCAACCTCTTGGGCTCCAACCCTTAGCTTTACTTCATCAAGATATGTTTGGTTATACTTCACATCTCCTAGTGTCTTCTTTAATGAGCCCTGTCAATCTTCAGCTACGCCTTCACTTAGTCTCCATGTCACATTATCAATGACTACCTTGTTCTTCACATGAAGGTGTCACCACTGCTCTTCATGTCGCCCAAACAAAATTCTCCAAGGTCACCTCATGATGGCTTCAATGCATCATGGTCTCCAGTGATCTCCACAAATCTTCAATATGCTGCTTCACAAAGTTCTCCAACTCTACCCTATTCTGTTCTCAAGAGAAGAGTTCACCCAGCTCTATTTGTCTAATCCCAATAAATCAACACTTCGACCACGACAACTATGACAACTTCAACCACGACAACTACGACAGCTTCCATCACGGCAATTACGGCAGCTTCCACCACGGCAACTACGACAACTTCCACCATGGCAACTACGACAACTTCGACCACGACAACTATGGCAGCTTCGACCACGACAACTACGGCAGCTTCAACCATGGCAACTATGACAACTTCGACCAAGATTTTATGCCCAAACAAAATTATCCTTTTTTTTCGTCCTAAACAATAGTCTCCTTGTTCTCCTCGGCCTTCTGTACTTCGTATCTCTGGATTCTTGCCCGAATTGCTGATCAAATGAAGTGTTTAGACATCTATTTATAGATATTTCGTTTATAACTGAAGGGACACGTCTATTTGAAGTGAGGCCGACTTGTATGACTGAGTGTAGGTCGGCTCACTGCTAGGAATAATTTCCTTAACTTAAAAATTCAATATCTCACAAACTATTGGGAGTTTCGGGGCAAATAAAGGCTCATTAGAAAGGCAAAATTATGCTCTTTAAGATGGTGTAGGTCTCATGGAAGAATTATACCTCTAAGGTAGAAAAAAATATTTCTTAATGTGACTGATTATTTATTAGTGCAGAAATGGAGTGTAGGGCTTCTTCATGGTGATTCCTTTGTTACTAATCGTGTCCTTATCATGTCCTTGTCTTCATAGGGTCCTCATTATTATGTCCTTGCCTTCTTTAATGTAGCGTCATCATCATGCTTGCCTTCATCAATGTAGGGACACCATCATTTCCTTGATTGCCTTCTTCATCACCTTGTCTTCTTCAAAATTATTGTAGGTTTGTCTTCATGAAGATCATTGGGGGTAGGACACAAGAGTTGTAGTCATCTCCTGGCATCTTCAAGAATGTTTTCCATCCCAGCCACTTCCATATTGACATCAATGACAACCTAGATTAATAGTTTCTTCAATCTTGCATAGTGACCATAGATCTTGGAATGGAGTAGCTTCTTTGTTCCCATAAATACTTGAAGTAAAATTACCCCATTCCTCTGGTAGTGCATTTAGTACTACAGTGGTCATTTCCTTGTCAGACATTACTCCTCCCAGATCTTGAAGTTGATCCCTTATTTCGAATATCATGAAGTATGAGGTTATTCCCTCTTCTTTCAATATCCTTAGCTTGTAGAGCCTTAGAGAGATAACTTCTCTTGTAGTGCTTACAAAAAACAACTCTACCAATTTGTCATATATTTCTTTTGAGGTGTTTAGTTTAAATACATATGGAATGAGGGGATCCTTGATGGATTCTCTGAGAATCCTTTTAGCCCTCACTTCCCCTTTCATAAACTTCACAAGTGCTTGAGCATCTTCTTTTTTAGGTTTGGTGATAGATCCTTTGACATGTTCCACAACCTCATTTTCAATGAGATTCAGATCTGTCCTCTTCTTCCATGCAAGATAGTTTGAAGCCCCAACAAATTTGTTGCTTTCCTTGCAAAAAGACATTTTGATAGATTCAGACATAAATATACTTACTTGAGAAGATGCTTCTTCCACTTGATGCCTCCTTGAATTTGATGATAGTAAAGATGATATAGAACTTCTGCTTGATGAAGATAGATCTCCTCAAGAGTGATCCTTGACTCCATAAAGAAGGAGATCACTTTAGATCTTTTGAGGGTGATGTCCTTGTTGATGATATCTTCAATGGTAAGGACCTTGCTTCAATGAGAGGGAGATCGCCTTAGAATCATGATGACAACATCCTTGGTCTTGCTTCTCCAGAAAGGAACTTGATGTATAAGTCCTTCAACTTGAGTAGGGTCTTTGAGGTCTCTTGAGATGACTTGAGGATTCCAAGACTTCTTCTTTGATCTAGGGTTTTTGATAATTCTTTTGTAGATCTTGACTTTAAGATGATCTTCTAGTTTCACTTTGATGCCTTCCTCGAGATTTGATCCTTGAGTGTCCCTTGATAAGATGCCCTTCCTTGACTTTGTCACCTTAGCTCTGATACCATGTTGAGAAATCTAGGGCATCAAGATTAGGTGATTTCTGTATTAATGATACCTGCTTGTGAGTGCTTTTTACTTCAATAGATTAGGATCTTTTCTTTAGTTAGATTATTATAGTGTTTTTCTTCATCAAACAACAACCAAAGCATAAACAATAAAGAGACAAGAGACACAAAATGTAGGCTATCAACCAGGGCCAAAATCTCTCCCACTTGAGAGGAAAACCCAAATGAATTCTTTTTCTTATAGAGACTTCAATTGACGAATACCAAGACCAAGACCCTTTCACAAAAATTCCTTTTGTTCCTTCAGTCAATGATAGTCAAACTCCTTGTTTCTTCCTTCTTCTTGGTTACCTTGTAGTGTTTCGACTCCTAGAACAAACCTGCAACTTCCGGTCCTAATTCATAAACCCTAGTTGCAACACTTGGAAAGCGTCACCTTCTAGGTAATGCCCTTGATACCTTCGCTTAGGATAGAAGCTTCTCCTTGCTTGAATCAACTTCTCTTTTGACTTGTCCTTCTCCCAATTGGGCTACCTAGATGACTGAAATGCCTCAACCCTTTTTTCTGTAGTAGACAGTTCTACAATCTCGCACGTGTGGAGTGATATCAGCCCTAAAAACAAACCCAAACAACTTCGCTCATCCTTCTTCTTGCTGGCTATGAGACTCCTTTCTTAGTGATTCTTGCACTTCCTATTGCATACTTCTTCTTGACCGAAATTTTGTCTCTAAAATGAGGCTGAGCTGCCCTATTTATAGTGGTTTGCCCATCAAATAAGCTGGCCTGAACTATGGGTGAGTTGACATGTCTTTTGGTGTAGATCCATTACTCCATCTTGAAGCCAACTTGAAGGAGATGCTTTATCTTGGTCTTGGAGGGCCTTTTTATTCTTTTGATGACTTATACAAATATGTAACATGCCCAAGAAGGTTCCTTCATACATGACATTGACTCAATTTGACTTTATGACCAATCCTAAGGGCTCACAATGGGAGCCTTACCTAAAAATAAAATTCCTTGCTCATGAAACCCATGAGACAAGCATTACAATAATAATTTTATTTTTCTTCTTTGCATCAATTACATAAAATCACAATTAAACATGTCATTATGAAGACCGATCCTAGTTACACTTTTCAACAATCTTGAGGCATCCCAAAACTGATTCATACAGTCTCATGATGGTTGCTAGGAGGTCTCAGATATGCTAATGTCGCATAGTATCTGGAAAAATTCCTCCCTTAGAACTATGTCAAATGCTTTTGGGAAGTCTACAAAGAAACTGTAAAACTTTAAAGAATGGTGACGAGCCTTCCCAATAATGGCTTAGAGTGCGAAGATGTGATCAATTATCTGGTAGTTGGGGTAGAAACTTGCTTGCCCTCTAGCCCTGAGATGATGGTTCTCCAACTCCTCAGAAAGCCATTGGTTTAAGATTGTGGCATAAAGCTTGGAGAATGTATGACCCAACATGATGTTGAATTTTGTAGCTATGGTCTATCTTCATATTTAATATTTTAGCCCTTGAATTATGTAGGACATGTTCTTCATGTCATTTTATTTTAGCCCTTGAAATATATATAATGATTAATATAAGACATTTTCTTCATGTCAGATTCAGAAGAGAAAATTTTGAATTTTGAATTTTTGGCTCCAAAGTTGTCAAGTTAGCCCCAATTGAAGAGACACCCATTTAGGCCAGCCAAAACACTATATATAACGTACTCGACCTCCTCCTTCAAACACAACTCAATCTCACACGCAACAAAGTATCTTCGGGGCATCCAATCGAAGAAAAGAAGAAGGAAAAAGAAGGACAGAGACTTTTCTCTCTATCTCTTTGTCCTAACACCTGTGGTTCTCTCTCCTCCGGTAGCTTCAGACATGTGAACTTTTTGGCAGATTCTAGTAGCAAGTTCGAAATTCTTGGCAGCAGGGCCAAGTTTCTGGGAGGCAGAATATCGGCCTAGACAGATCAAGGAAGGTCGAGTTTGTTGGGCAGAAGATTGACCTGACAAGCGGGCAGTTTGACTAGGTTTGACCATTGTATTGTTGGTCCGTTTGACCATCATATTTGACTAGCAGAATGAGGCGTATCTCTTGTTGAATAGAAGAATTTCTCTAAGGAAAAGGTTGCTAGGTTTTTCCCCCAAGTGGGTTTTCCCGGGGTAAATCTTGTGTTATCTTTGTGCATTGTGATCTTTACTGTCGTTGTGCATTTATGGTTGAATTTATGTAGTGTAATTGCTTAATGATAAACTAGAAGTGCTAAAAGAATATCTACATCATTAGAAGTAATTATCAATTTTTAGAAATTAGTGCTTGAAGCTATTGCACTTGAAAAATCAGCATGGTATCAGAGGTTTGGTTAAGGAAAGAGCATTGAGATCACTCTGGAAGAGACCTATATCTACAATATGATTGTTTGTCTATAACCATGGGTTCCTTTATGAAGTTGGAGAACAAGTTGGAAGGAGCTACACATTTCAGGGCCTGAAAGACTAGGATTATCTCATTCTTGCAAAGAATGATGTCTTGGATATTGTGAAGTGTAAGATCACTAAACCTTTAGATAATGAAGGGAAAGCAAAATATCAGATGGATGACATCATAGCTAGGAGTATATTTGTAGATTCTATCAGAGATCATTTGATTCCATATGTCGCAAATCTTGACACTTCAAAGATGTATGATGCCCTAATTGGATTATACACCATCAACAACATTGGTCAAGCAACGCGTTTGAAGAATGAGCTTCATGATGTTAAAGTGACAAGAAATGATTTTGTGGCCTCATATTTCATAAGGATCTCTCAACTAAGAGATCAACTTCAAGCAATTGATGAAATTTTTCCTGAAAAGGAACTTGTGACTACAACATTAATGGTTTACCTGACTCATGGGGCTCATTTGCATCTCGTATATGTGGCAAAAAGGAAACTCCAAGTTTTGAAGAACTATGGACCTCATGTTCTAAAAAAGAATCTAGACTTGTATCAAAAGGAATGATTCAGAGATTTGAAGGTGATTCTCAGGCATTTGCAGCACGATCCAAGAAGGCTGGAGGAAGAAAGAAGTTTGGCTTCCAAAGAAGAAATGAAGGTAAAAGGCCTGCTCCTCAAGGGAAGAATAATATGTTGAAGATTCAATGCTATCACTATCATAAATTTGTTCAGTATAGAAACCAATGCCTTGAAAGATTGAATGATAGAAAGAGAAAGGGAAAGTAGCATGCTACCACAACAAACATTGATGAACATCCAAAGAAACTTGAGAATGAAAATCCAAGTGACAAATATTTCTTCTATTTTTTTGCTCTTATAGGTTATGTTGCAGACAACAATGACTTGTGGTTGGTAGATAGTGGTGCCTCAAGAGTCAAGACACATTATAGGAGATTGTGACAATCTCACAATCTGATGGAAAAGAGATTATCTCAAAAAGTAGAGCTTAGAGATAACAACAATTATGCAGTCAAAGGTGTTGGGACAACTTCCATTGAGCTAGAATCAGGTGAAAATGTTCATCTTAGCAACATACTATATGTACCAAGTTTGAAAAAGAATTTGGTTACTATTTCATGTTCGGAAGATAAAGGATCTAGAGTAGCATTTGTTGATGTTCAAGTCCTTGTATGGCCCAAGAGCTCAAGTATAGACTCTACTAGAGTAATTGGAGTCTGTGAAGGAAAGTTGTATAGACTCTTGAAACAACCAACTCAAGCATTAACGCATAATGATATCAATCCATGTGAACTATGGCATAGAAGATATGCCCACTTTCACTATAGAGCTTTGCCAACTTTAAATCAGATGGTTTTAGGTGTTCGAAAATTGCAAATGGACCATGAAGGAGTATGTAAAGGTTGTGCACTTGGAAAGAATGTTAAGAAGTCTTTTCCAAGCAGTGAAAGTAGGTCCAAGGAAATCTTGGATCTAGTTCATTTAGATGTGTGTGGTCCAATGTCAATGAAATCTCTAGGAGGCTCTCTATACTATATAACTTTTATTGATGACTTCCTTCGCAAGACATGGTTTTACTCCATGAAGATCAAGGATGAAGTCTTCGACAAATTTCAACAATTCAAGACTGAAGTAGAAAACTTGACAGGAAAGAAAATCAAGATTCCGAGATTAGATAATGGAAGAGAATACACTTCCAAGGAACTATTGCTTCTGTAAAGAAGATGGGATTAAGAGGGAGTTGATAGTCCCTTACAATCCACAACAAAATGGAGTTGTTGAAAGAAAAAAAATAGGCCCATTGAAGAATCTGTTAAGGCAATGATGCATGATCAAGACTTGCCCATGTTCTTATGGAGTGAAGCATCCATGGCAATAGTCTATATTTAAAATAGAAGTCCTCATCGAATCTTGGAAGATAAGACTCCTGAAGAAGCGTTCACCGAATAGAAACCAAAGGTTGGACATTTGCGAATCTTTGGTTGTCTAGTTTACATACATGTACCCAAAGATAAAAGGAAGAAACTAGAGCATTCAGGAAAGAAAGGAATATTTGTTGGATACAACGAGTCATCAAAGGCCTATAGAATTTATGTTCTTGTTCAACAATAGATTGAAGTCAGCAGGGACATTACCTTTGATGAGAATGTTTCCTATTGGAAGTCTAAAGAAGTTCCCATGGACTCTGATGATGATGAGGAACATGAAGCTCCCAAAGAAGAGGGTTCAGGTCCATTCAGGCCTTCAGAACATCTAGTAGATCATCAAGAAGAGCCAGAAGGGCCTAGTGAACCAATGGATCCAATTGTTGTTCCGAAAATCAAGAAGAGTCTAGCTTGGCTTAGATCTACCTTGACGGAAGTAGAAGGACATGTATCTCCACGTGAGACCTTCAGGGAAAGCAAGAGACCGAAGAGGTATTCTAGATATGCAACATTGATGACTAATCTCATTGATTTTGAACCTTCCAACTATGAGGAGGCAGCTAGCCAGCAAGTTTGGAAGGATGCGATGATGGAAGAATACCAATCTATTATGAAAAATGATGTATGGGAGATTGTGCCTAGACCTGAAGGAAAGTCAGTGTTGGACTTCAAATGGATATACAAGATTAAGCATGCAGTGGATGGCATTATTGACAAGTACAAAGCGAGATTTGTGGCTTAGAGGATTCTCCTAGAAAGAGGGAGAGGATTACAATGAGACTTTTGTTCTAGTTTCCAGGTACATTACTATTATTTCTATTGCTTCTTCAATGGGTTGGAATTTACATCAGATGGATGTAAGACTACTTTCCTCGATAGTGTGATTGAGGAAGAAGTGTAAATGGAACAACCTCAGGGTTTTGAGGTTCATGGGAAGGAGTCTCACGTTTGCAGATTGAAGAAAGCCTTGTATGGACTTAAGCAGGCACCTAGAGTCTGGTATTCTGAAATTGATGGCTACCTGACAAGACTTGGCTTCTCCAAAAGTGATGCTAATCCAAACCTATATATATCAAGGTTGAGAAAAATGAACCTGTGATTTTATTAGTATGTTGATGACCTATTTGTGATAGGTGTATCTCATTATTCAGTGTAAGAGGGAGTTGGCCTTTGAATTTGATATGAAGGATCTTGGCTTGATGCACTACTATTTGGGGCTAGAAGTATGGCAGAAGCCTGGTGAAATATTCTTTTGGACAAGGAAAGTATATTATCAAGATTCATTAGAAGTTTGGAATGATGGATTGCAAATCTATGGCAACTCCAATGGTGACTAATCTAAGGAAGTTGAGAGACTCTTAGTCATATTTGGTAGATCCATCCATGTACCAAAAGTTGATTGGCTCTTTGATGTATTTGTTTAATACAAGGCCAAACATTTGCTTTGCAGTGAACACTCTGATCCAATTCCAAGTGGAACCAAGACATGATCATTGGATTGCAACAAAGCATGTATTGAGATATTTATGTGGTACAATTGATTATGGTTTGAGATATGTCTCAAATTAAAATTTTGATTAGGCAGGGAGTGCAAAAGATACAAAGAGTACATCTGGAGGTTGTTTCAGTTTGGGCTCTGCTATGATTTCTTGGATGAGCAGGAAGCAGACATCTGTTGCACTCAACATTGCTGAGGATGAGTATATTGTTACCATTTTAGCAAGTTGTGAAGCATGTGGCTTCAAAAGTTACTCGTAGGACTATTTGATCAGGAGTTGGAATCGACTGTGATATATTGTGACAATCAAAGTTGTGTGAAGCTTACAGATAATCTAGTTTTCCATGACAGGGTGAAGCACATCGAGATCAAGTACCGCTTCATTCGTGACATGGTGCGGAAGGGAGTAGTGAAGCTCCAGTACATCTTTACTGATGAGCAGATAGTTGATACTCTTACAAAGCCTCTGTCTAGAGTGAAGTTTGTATACTTTAGGGACAAGCTTGGACTTGTTGAGAATGCCTCCCTCAGTGAGAGGGAGTGCTGATGAGATAGCATCAAGTACAAACATTCTCCCTGTGTTAGATGCATTGAATGGAATTAGGGAGAATGGTTCAGAAAAGGACAATCATTCTTCCCATGTCAAGTATGTTGACCGAAATTAGGAAGAATGGTCCTAGAGGCCCAAAATCACTTAGTTGAGTGAGTGCCTTTCAACATTAGGCTCAGACTCTCCAAATAGGTTGAGTGAGCACATGTAGCATCAAGCTTGGAACTACTCATGAAGAGTGAGGCCTTTGGAGATTCACCATGAGTCAAAGATATTGACTAGGATGATGGTGAACCAAGACTAGTTTGTATACCATGTGTCAAAAGTATTGGAATTATGGTGACTAGTTGATGCTAATGATGTACCACGTGTCAGGAGTGCTGACCAGGATTATGGTAATGATGCACCATAGTTTAGAGGCATCGACCAAAATTATGGTACCTAGTGATGTTGTAGATTTTACCATGAGTCAAGGTTGTTGACGGATATTATGGTAATTGAATGATGTTGATGCTGACGATGAATTGTTATAACCTTTTCTTAGAAAAATTTGTCAACATGAGAACGTCTGATAGTCATTATGAATACCTCCCTAGCTAAGAGGGAGCTATGGTCGCTCTTCTTAATTAATATTTTAGCCCTTGATTTATGTAAGACATGTTCTTCATGTCATTTTATTTTAGCCCTTGAAATGTATATATAATGATTAATATAAGACATGTTCTCCATGTCGGATTCAAAAGAGAAAATTTTGAATTTTGAATTTTTGGCTCCAAAGTTGTCAAGTCGGCCCTCCCTCAAGTCAAGTTGGCCCCAGTTGAAGAGACACCCATTCAGGGCATCCAAAACACTATGTATAAGGCACTCGACCTCCTCCTTCAAGCACAATTCAATCTCACACACAATAAAGTATCTTTTGGGCATCCAAGTGAAGAAAAGGAGGACAAAGAAGAAGGACAAAGACTTTTCTCTCTCTATGTCTTTGACCTCACAATTGTGGTTCTCTTTCCCCTTGCAGCTTCGCATGTGTGAACTTTTGGGCAGTGGGTTCGAAATTCTGGGCAGTAGGTCTGAACTTTTGGGCAACAGGGCCGAGTTTCTGGGTAGTTTTTGGGAGGCCGAATTTTGGTCTAGACAGATCAGAGAAGGTTGAGCTTGTTGGGTAGAAGATTGACTTGAAAAGAGGGCATTTTGACTATGTTTGACCATTGTATTGTTGGTAAGTTTGACCATCATATTTGACTAGCAAAATTAGGTGTATCTTTTGTTGAATTGAAGAATTTCTCTAAGGAAAAGGTTGTTGGGTTTTTCCCCCTAGCGGGTTTTCCTAGGGTAAAACTTGTGTTATCTTTGTGCATTGTGATCTCTACTATCCTTGTGCATTTATGGTTGAATTTCTTAAGTGTAATTGCTTAATGATAAAGTGCTAAAAGAATATCTACATCATTATAAGTAATTATTAGTTTTCAAAAGTTAGTGCTTGTATCTATTGCACTTGAAAAATCAACACATGATAGTCCAGTAGTTGTTCATATCAGAACTACTCCCTAATTTGTGAATTGGATGAATATTGTGTCTTGTCTAGGAGTGGGGAGAGCTTGAACATACCACATGGTAGAATAAATTAGTGATATGGGATTCAAGGGAGTGCATTCCATGTTTAAAGAATTCAACCAGAAGACCTTGCTAATTGACAGCTTTGTTGGTAGACATAGCTTTGACTACTTTGTTGGTACATAGAGATTTGGCTGCTTTCCTAATGTCTCGCTCAGAGAAAAGGTGGCAAATGGAGGGGGGGGAGGAGATGCGAGTGGGAGGTTGCCTAGGAACATTGTAAAGGGAGGTTGTGTGGGAGAACATGGTCTGAGGCTCAAGGTCAGGTGGGATGGCATGGTGTTTAGGAAAAAGGGAGTGCTAGAAGACTTTTGGGGAGCAATGGAGGGCCTCACAAAATTCCCATCTTCTATGGGATAGAAATGCCCATTTTTTGCAGTGAAGGAGTTTATGGTATGTTTTGCAAAATTGAGGGGCGGAAGATGGGTTGTTTGTGAGGGTGAGACGATGTTGTTTGTGGAGGGCTTTGCATTAACCATCAAACTAATAGTTCATGGGGCATGAGCTAGGGGTAGGTTTATGGGTGTGTTGACAAGTAGAGAGGGGGTAGGAGTCAAAGGATACTTCCATGAGGACTTTGGAAAGGATCTCATATTTGGTTGTGGTTGTGTCCAATGACCTAAAGTGGGAAATGCGGAGGAGCAACTCACTAAGGAGGGTGGTGTAATCCCTATCAAAAAGGAAGGTGGTTCGAGGGGTGGGGGAAAGTAGAGAAGGAGAAGTTGAGGAGGGCGTGGGTTGCTAGTGGGAGGCATGATACTAAGAAGTGCTAGATACGTGGGAGAAGATCCTAGTTTGCTTGGAACAAGTCAACCATGTTGATCCCCCATATGTGGGGGAAGGAAGTAAAATCCCCTGAACCTGAAAATCAAGGGAGCTCATTCAGGATGAATAAGCCATGGGATTCACCTAATTGCGAAAGGTGTCTCTTGTAACCCGTGAGGGGCCCATTCTTGCCTTGCAAACTCACATGAATATTCGGTGACTCTAGCTCTAGCTCCTAGAGGCAAAGTGCATCCTCGACTCTATCATGAAGGGATACTGGTAGGTCTCTAGTGCGAGCGTTGAAGTCACCGAGAAGAGTGACCTCTCCAATATTGGAGTAGTGGGAGATTTCTACATAGATATCAAGGAAAGGGTCCCCGTCAGACTCCTTATGAATTGCAAAGTGCAACAGGGTTGGAGGGAAATATCAAATTGCAATGTAATTGTCACAGAGGGGGTTATTTCGATGGAACGGAACCCATACAAATCTGGCATGCTCATTTGATGACACCATAGTATCCTTGCTTTGTAGGGTGTCCCGTATAAGATAAGAAACCTCCTCAGACCCTCTAACATTGTTGGTTCTAGTCTCCCGTTGACAAGACCATGCCCTATGGTGCCTATGGATTGAGGGTGGCATTTACATGGGGCTCATGTGCATCTTTGTGAGGAAAAGGAGGTTGTGGGACTCGATTGGGTCATAAAGTACACCCAATGAAGACCAAAGCACATCATTACAATTCCAACAACCAATGGAGATGGTTGGCTAGCTCCCCCTTACTTACCCTTCAGCTAAATGAGAATGTCATTTGGCCCAAGGGGGGAGTACCCTAGAGGGGTTAAATCATGGATAATGGCTTTGAGTTCTCGAATAATTACCCACTTCTTTCCATGCCACTGTGATTTGGTCACTAGACAACTTGAGCTCTTCCTGCTGGGATTTGGTGAGGTTAGGAATGAGGAAGATCCTCTTTGTGGGTGAGAGTGAAGTTAGTCTTCTCTTAGCGTAGAGGGCTTTAAGTCAATCCTCAAGTGTCTAGAAACGAAGAAAGTGTGTGGAGTTAGGATCCATCCATGCATGTTAAGGGGTGAGATCCTTCGTATTCAAAGTGTAGCAAAGGAAAGAGGTGCCTATTTGTAGACGATCCGATGGGGCCATGGGAGGGGGTGCCCACGTACGATAAAATTAAGCTCTCAATTTGGGAAATGACATTCCTCGTTCAACCTTTCCTGTACCACCCCTTTGACCACGACGAGTAGAGGAGACTGTTCCCTTTTTTGAACTACTTCAGCCCAAGAATTAAGTGTTTGTTGTTGCATTTCTATCCCCTGTTTAAAAAGGTCCCGCTGTGATCTCATCTCTTCTTGTAATTTTTTTATGTTTGAGATTTCTATTTGGATCATGGGGGAGCCCTCAATTGGTTTTTGTAAGTTTTCTTGTTTTTTCATTTTAGAAACTAGTTGTTTGAGGCTTATTACCACTAAATGGATTTGTTTGTTTTCATTTTCAAGAAATTCTATCCTCCGTAGCAAATTCTTGACTTGCGATCTCCAAAATGAAAAGTCATGATCCATAGCAATAGTAATGGGACTATAGATTTGTTCTTGGTTGCTATTGTAATTGTTGAGGTTTAAATTGTTCTCCAGTGGTGATGACAGTGGGGTTCCTCCATTGAGTCCAAAATTTTACTCAAACTAACCAAAAAATAGAGTTGGTCATGAACTGTTATTGATTGACATCAGACCATCTTGGAAGAAACCTTGCACAAAAATGGAAAGTGGATAGTTGCAGGCAAGCACTTGGCACATGGCAAAATGAGCTAGCCACAAGCTATGGAGGAAACCTTGCTTGAAGACAAAGACTAGCAAGGGTCGTGAATGGGAGCATGGTAGCAGTGAATAGAAGCACAAGAGTAGGGGTTGTGGGGAGCACAGGAGCAGTGGAGAGGGTTACGCTCGAGGTTTGTCGAGCAACCAAGAGGGTTATGCTTGAGGTTTGTCGAGCAACGAAGAGGGTTATAGTTGAGGTTGTAGGGAGCGATGAATGGACAGAGTAGAAGAGAAGGTTATGCTTGAGGTAGCAGATGGTCAAGTAGCGAAGATTATGTTCGAGGTCATGGGGAGCAATAGATGGGGAGCTTAGTTGTAGACAAGCGCTTGGCCCATGGCAAATGGAGCTAGCCGCGGATTGTTGTTGAAACCCTAGTAAAAAATGGAGCCAAGTAAAGGTCGTGGATGGGAATAGGGGTCATGGGGATCACTAGAGTAGCGAGTGGGGGCACATGAGCGGGGGTCTTGGGGAACATTTAAGCATTGAACATAGCAAATTCTCTAACTCATCAATATATATCCCAAATAATGTCGGGGACATCGGGTAGCCTTGTTTAACCCTAATGGTACTTCAAATAAATCAGATGCCTTGTGAGTTGTGCGAAGATGACCAATGACCAACTCATATAGGTGCATAATGGTTGTTAGTAGGGCCTTGGATATGCCAATGTATGTATCGAAGCTTCTAAAATAGGTCAACTCAAAGAACTAAATCAAAAGCTCTCTAAAAGTCTAGAAAGCAACAATAAACTTTCAGAGCAATGTTGTATCTCCTCAATGATAGCTCTGAGGGTGAAAATGTGATCAATGGTCTGGTGAGTGGGTGTGAATCCTGCCCGTCCTTTAGCTCTAAGGTCTCTCTCCTAAAACTCTCTAGAAAGATTCATATGGAGGATTGTCACATAGAGCTTTGAGAAGAGGTGACCTATGTTGATTGTTCTATTGTTGTTGGGATCTGTATTGGAACGTGGTTTGTGTGTCAAGTGAATGGTGTGAGGCGATCATGTTGGTGGAAAACCAAAATGAACCACGTGATTGAAGAGACCAACTAAGTAGTTATCCGAGGCATGGAGACTATGCTTGAAGACTTTAGCTTGAAAACCTTCCTTATTTGTTGCTTTACTGGTACTCATTGCCCAAATAGCCTCTTAGATATCTTGGTACAAGAATAAGAAATATGAATAGGGTGGATCCAAAACACCCTTAATAAAGGGACCCCATTGCTTTGTAATCCATTTAGGGTTGTCCTCACCAACTCCTCATTTAACACGGCCTCCCCAGTTGTAGCCAACTCATCACAAATCCATGTGATCTTGGGAAGATAAGATGCTACGGTATTTGACATGGACATCTTGGTGCTCTTGAACTTTTTCCTCAACACCATTTTTTTGTTGTGATTGTCACTCTGGTACAACTTAATTAGAGCCTCCCACATTTCCTTGGTTGATTTCTTCATGGAAAGATGAGGGATCACATGATCCTTTACCCCCATCCAAAATGATTCTTCTAGATTTCACATCCTTTTGGTTATGGATGGCCAGTTGTGTAGCATTAGTAGGAGGGGTGAGTTGTTGATCTGCAAACTCCTAGATCCCATTCTCTAACAACACTAGTGCTATCGTCTCCTTCAAGAACTATAGTTCGATGCACCCTCCAACTGGCCTTCAAACCTCAACTGTATTGCAACCATTCTCACAACTTCCAAATCAAATACTCAAAAACTCAAACCCCCCAAAAATATAATTGTTGGAAAATTTCTTTTGTTGCTATAAACACCTGTGACAAATCAATCATGTCTCTTCTCAGAGTTTTAGTACTCTTATACCATGTTAATTTTTCAATACCAAATCTGATTTAATATTCTTAGTGATTATTTTATACCCAAAATTAAATTCACCCTAGTAAATTAATTTTCTTGAAAATTGTTGAATAAAAAAATACATTAGCATTTAGCTTAAGTAATTTGAAGTGGAAATTTAATAGAAAATCAGTCACAAAATCAGGAAAATAACTTTTCTATTACTCAGGAAAATCAGGGCTCTTTTAACAAGGAAATCAATCCACAAAGAATACATAGAAAATATAACAATGAAACTTGGCAACTCGTCCCCCTCAGAAATTCGGCTTGCACTTGTGCTGGTTGTCCTTCACAAATGGCATCCCTGTAGCAACTCAGCCTCCTCCCAAGTCTGGCATCAACTCTCTTGGCCTGCCCTAACCAATTTGAGTGATCTTTAGGTCGATTTTGGTCCTCTCGAAAAGAGGAATCCAATGCAATCATTATCTCTATTAGGTGAGTTGTCCAAAGTGGAATTTGATTGCAGTTGCATATTTTATCACTCCCTCTCAACTAGGGAGAATTCCACCTGCATTATGTCATGTATATCTTGTCATTAAATCATATGCAATCTCAAGTATCTCATCTTTTCGTATCATCATTGATCATCTCAATTCATCTCTTGCTCATTCCTGCTTATCTCTTGATTGTCCTTGCTCATATGCTGAACATTCTCAAATCTAGAAGAAGAATTTGTCATTAGAAGGGAGCCTAAACTACCACCCTTTATTCATCGGGCTACTATCCAGAATCTATGTTAGTGGGCTACCACCCATAATTTCTGTCAGTGGGTTACCACTAAGAATCTTTGCTAGCGGGCTACTACTCAGAATCTCTATTAGCAGGCTACAACTCGGGAATATTGGTGCAGAGTTAGATCTATGACCCGCATCATCATCGGGGAGCATATCATTAGGGAGCATATCTCAACTTGGAACCATATTGGGGAGCTCAATCTCAACCCAAAATCTCATGGGGGAGCTACTACGACGACCCCATATCGAACAATAGGTGATATAGGGGAGGTACTACTCAACCCATCCTATTGCCCACTGACTTTCCCAACAATGACCCTTAAGAGTCATGTGGTAGAACACCTGCATCATAATCCGAGCTTGGACGAGATACCCGACTTACCAAGATGTAAGGATCACACACCTCCAAGCCTCCTCAACCCACTGACCAAACAGGGAGGGACAATCCCAACAAGCCCTGCTTGTGGGGATGATGCCAATTGGGGTATACTGTGCAAAGACCAAGATAGGGTGAGCTACTACTCCAACCCTATGGGTAACAGATAGGGGTGATACCCTATTGTCCATAATTCCCTCAACCCCAGGAGCCCTCTATCTCAATTCCTCACCCTAGGAGTTCAGACAGGGGGAAGAGTTGGCTCGGTGTCTTCGATTAGTCCTGCTCTATGTAGATCAAAAACATATTATTGTGCTCATATCTGGTGATCATCATGTCTCAATAACATTGGTCTCTTGTTCATGCAAGTCATCAAATCAAATATCACATTAGAACATAAATAATCATATATATAACAAAAAGGATTCCATAGTTATTGTCCCTCTCAAGGAGGCGCCAACCACAAACTTGTTATAGATCTAACCCGGAAATATTATATATCTGATATGAAAATATAAGATAATGCAAATAAACCCAGAAATAATATGAAATGATTATTTATTGATCAAACCCTTAAGGTAGGGCAACACCATATATTCACTCCTTAAGGAAGGAGAACACTCCTTAAGCCATATGCCTGTACATACAATAATCCTTGACACTATTCCTTGACAATGTTCTTGACATCCCTCCATGTGGAGTCTCTAGCCTCTATATAGGCCTCATACATACAACACCATGGATCATTACCATGGTTCCCTCATACCATCGACTAATACCATGGGCCCATTACATTATTATTAACTACTTGTGGTCCCTTACATGATATGGGTTAACCACCTTATTTATTACTATGGCCCATCCCATTATTACACTATTACCTTGGGTACCTCTCTTTGTACCCCATATTATCCCCCCTAGGTATATAACATTCCACCCCGCTTAGCATGTTTCGTCCCCGAAACATGGGAAGAACATAAATAATAAGATCTATTCAAAAGAGTAGTCCACTGGTACCATGCACGTGCAGCTAGCCATCCAAGAGAAAGGTGAACCCTCGATCTCGCTGGTGCCTTGCTCGCTTGAGATGGAAGTTGACCGTGGTAGCTATTCTGTGTTGATGTGTAGTAGGTGGATCTTCACTTCTCTCTATCTGTCCTGCGGGGGTTGTTGTCCTTTTGGCTAATTGGTTGCCATCTTGATGGTTGTCTTGCGGGGTGATGTGGGTGATGATATGTTGAAGTTTTAACCCACGGTGTCTTTTTATTTAATTCACCCCTTACTGGAACCTGATTGTTATGTTGTGGTGCCTGCTGTGGTGTCTTATCTTCCAATATTACTTCAACCACTGAGCCCTCCTCAGATGTATCAGCACCTGTAACCTTTTCTGCTTCCGCCTCTGTTTGTGTTTGATTGTTAATCATCACTGGCTCATCATTTAATATGTCAGACCCTGGAACATCTTTTGCTTCAGCCTCCTTGGACTCTACCTGTTTATTAATGAAAATATCCTGTAATGTAATTTTCTTTTTTTTTATACCAGAGCTTCAGGGATTTCTTCTGTATATTAATATTGATAGTACCCACTGATTCCATCCAAGGGTATCCCAAAACAACATCCATGTTATCCATATCTGAAGCATAAAAATCACCATGAAAGACATACTTATCCATAGAAAACTTCAAATCCTTATAAATTTGAACATCCTCATCATCAACCTGTGTATTTTCAATGTGTTTTGTTGGAACTTGCAATTTTTTTGCTAAATTAACATTGATAAAATTATGCTTGCAATTAGGATTTATAGAAACAATGATCTTCTCCTTCTGAATCAATCCATGAACCTGCAGTAAGGAGACACCCCTAGCAAATAACCCCTTATGTGTCTCATTCCCCTTTTTCTAGCCCGAGACCATTTGTTCAAAAAGAGTTTTTCAAATTCTGGATTTGAAAGTTTGGTCAACTGCTTGTGGTCAAGTGATAACCACCATTTTTCAGCCTCATCTCTCATATTAAGCACCATTGGAATCTTCCAACGTGTCCCATGTGTGGACTTGTATCTCTGTATGAATTCTTCAATAGTAGGACCATTATCTTTCCCTGTAAAATATAACATCTCCATGAAGAGGGTTTGAGAAAAATTCACTTGGCAAAAATTTGAAATAGCCACAATTCCATTAGTATTGCTCAGAATCTCTATTATGACCTGTTTTCAAAAATGGAACAATCATTCTGCATCTACCCATGTGATAGAAATCTTGATCCATGCATTGGAATTTCAAATCTGCGCTGCTACTCTCCCGCCATCACCAAAATTTCTGAAAAAAGAGCTGATTTTAAATCAGCGATATCTCCCTCATCTGAACTCCGATTCGACTGATTTTTTTTTTTTGAAATTGAGTTTTTTTCACAAAGAATCCAGATCTACAATTAGATTTTGCAGATCTTGCACCAAGACGTCCAGATCTGCGCCGCAAATTCGCTGACTTGAAAAATTGTCTGCAACCCCACTGATTTTTAAATCAGCGAAATCTCCTTCATCCGGACTCCGATTCGACTGATTTTTTTTTTTTGAAATCGAGTATTTTTTCACATAGAATCCAGATCTGCAATTAGATTTTGCAGATTTTGCACCAAAATGTATAGATCTAATTTGCAAACTTGCCGCCCCCAAAATCCTGCAAAAAAAAAAAAAAAAAATTCTCCACTTTTGCCCAAGAAAGTGTTCCGATACCACTTGTTATAGATCTAACCCGGAAATATTAGAGATCTGATATGAAAATATAAGACAATGCAAATAAACCTAAAAATAATATGAAATGATTCTTTACTGATCAAACCCTTAAGGTAGGGCAACACCATACATTCACTCCTTAAGGAAGGAGAACACTTCACAAGCCATATGCCTGTTCATACAATAATTCCTTGACAATATTTCTTGACCTATTCCTTCACTATTCCTTGACTTCTCTCCATGTGGAGTCTCTAGCCTCTATATAGGCCTCATACATGCAATACCATGGATCATTACCATGGTTCCCTCATACCATTCACTAATACCATGGGCCCATTACATTATTACTAACTACTTGTGGTCCCTTACATGATATGGGTTAACCACCTTATTTATTACTATGGCCCATCCCATTATTACATTATTACCTTGGGTACCTCCCTTTGTACTGCATATTATCCCCCCTAGGTATATAACACTTCCTCTTGAACACACATGGTCATGAGTTCATTAATTGACCATTTATCCTTATGTGTGTTGTATGAGATTTTGAAGGGTCCGTATTGGTGCGGAAGGGTGTTCAGAATGTAGTGCACCAGGAAAGACTCTGATATTTCAACCTCGAGTTTCTTCAATTGAGCCATAGTGTCCCTCATTTGCATGATGTGCTCAGGCACACCTTTCACACTGGTGAGCTTTATGGATGAGAACTTCATGATTAGGGTGCTTGCTAGTGCCTTGTCTGAAGTGACAAATTGATCATCAATGGATTTCAGCAAGTCTTGAACCTTTTCATGCTGATCTACGGAACCACGAATACCAACTGAAATTTTAGTCTTAATGAACATCATGCTTAGGCGATTAAATCGCTCCCATCATTAATAAAGCGTGATGATGTAGTGCTGGTATTAGTGAGTGCTGGTGGTTCATCTTTCCTAATAGCATAGCCTATGTCCATCCACCCTAAATGAAGGAGAATTATCTCCTTCCATACCTTATAGTTATCTCCCTTAAGTTTAGGGATATCATAACGAATTTCAGAGATATTTGCAAGTTGTACAACTGCATAAAATTAAAGATTACATGCTTATGTTAAAATTGAGTCCTAAATGAAATTTCATGCTTTACCAATGTAAATCATGCTTAAAATTGAATCTAATGACATAAAAATTGCCTGTGGGCTAAATTTTCAATTCAAGCAGATTCAATTATTCTTTATGATAGAATTTATCAAATTATTCACTTAATTCATAATTCTAAAAGGGTATATTATGATTATAATTCGTTATAAATTCTATCTTAGATTTGAATTTTATGATAAAACTATTAATTCATAATTCCTGTGGGTAAGTTATGAATATTTTATCCTAATTAATTATATAAATATAATAAAATCCATGTGGGATAAAATTTATTATATTTAGTATAATTAATTACAATTAATGTCCAAATATTTTTTATGTGATCCTAATCAATCATAATATATAATATTATTTAATTAAAGATGTTGTGGCTATTCTCCAATCAATTAAAATTATATGGATCACTAGACATTATTTCTCTTATGCATAAAAAATTAGCTTGAAATAAACTATAATATTCATGCATAACATTCAACGATGGGTCTCGTATACTCATCCAAAATAGCATGTTTTAATTTAAAACAGAAATAATCAATTCACGCAAATTAAATACGAGCATAATTAATAAATTTTGCACAATAATTATCCAAAATGCATATAATTAAATAAATATTATAAGCATAAAAATTGAGCAAACATTAGACATATTTCCAAATAAATGCCTTAATTCAGAAATTCTCAAAATATAACATTAGCATAATAGAGCATGTCTATAAACACCAAGGCAAAGATAAAAAATTGCTCTAATACCCACTGATAGCATAAACAACGATTATAATGATTCTATAATGTGGAATAAAACACTTAAAAGAATCAAAAACTTTAATGCCCAAGAAGAAATACCTCCAGCCATTGATGCTTGCTCACACTCTGATATCAAATAAAATAATATTACCTGTAACTTGCGTTTTCACGATAGTTGCCCCAATTTGTCGTTGTACGGGATAATGGAATGCATGCATAGAATTCCAATTTTCAGTGAAAAATAACTTCTTTACCGGTCACCTGCAACAACGATTTCAACTTATCCAAGACCGTAGCTTCAATAGAATGAAGCTCCAAGCCCAACCTGCTTCCGAATCTGCGTGGGTATTGAACCAAGTCGAGTGGGCTTTGGATAAAGCTGACTGGTTGAGTGTTTAAAAAAAGAAGTGACGTGATCAGAAGTCAAGTTTTAGAATTGAAACGACTTTAAGCTTCAAAAATAAATGGACAAAAAGTCAATTGAAGGCCTGGAATGAACGAGGGAGGACGAAAGCCAAAACTCTCATCCCTGTGGCACTTCCAAGGTTAGCTCACTCTAACTTGATGGTATAAAGTTGAAGGGGATTGAGTTAGTGAGCTTGGGGACCAAACAGAAGTATTTATAGCCAAGCTTCCACCAAGCTTTTGTTGGCTATGTGTCAAGTGTTCCACAGATCATGGTAGAGAACTGCAGAGGGAGTAAAGGACCACTACAGGAGCTCCCAACCAGAAATTAATTTAACTGCAGATGGTTTCCTTAATTATCGATAGCTGGAAAGGGAAGCTCTCTAATAAACAGTTCGGCGGCAGACAAATTTCCTGATAGTCGGCGACCGTTGAGCTAACATTGCTGTGTATTTGCCGGGATGAAAACGGGACCAATATTTGGTTAAATACACCAATCGCTTCTGCTTAATTTTCGTAACATTCCCCACCTTGGTTACACAGTTGAGGCTGTTGTCTGGTAGAAAGCTGCAATATGAAGTTAAATATGCTAAACCAGAGATAGAACATGAATTTGTGACTTTAGTCTGATACACTCGCGAAGCTCCATTCGGTTAAGCTACATCTCTCTTCAACTGGAAATCTGGAATCATAGAGGTATCTGCTACTTCAAAATATTGTGTTTCCATGAGTTAATTTCCTCGATGTGGCATCCATCCATCCCGAGCATCATTTTTTTATTGTTCATTGCAGAGCATTTTAGTGGCTATGTTACAAAATTAATTTCTCAGAGTGAGTAAAAAAATGGTCGTTGCTATGCAGGTCGCTCAACAAGAGAGCATTCTGTTGGTGGTATTGATATCGAGAATCATTTCAGAGATAGAACCATATGTTCATCCATTTGTCCAGAAGATGAATTGATGAATTACAGTTAAAAACTCAGACCATTATAGTCTCAATGTGATGGATTCAAACAATGAATTTTAAATCAATTCTAATCACAAAAATTATCTTTACTCGTCACTGCATATCTAGTATTCCATTAATGAATAATTGTATATTGAGTCCTCCATTAATGAATATGATTTTTCTGATTTGTTGCTCATTATTTTTTGTAATTCTAATTCTGAAATCTGATCTGTGTTGGCATGTGGTATGATGAATAACTGTATATTGAGTTCTCCATTAATGAATATGCTTTTTGTAAGTCGCTGCTCATTATGTTTTGTAATTCTAATTCTGAACTCTGATCTGTGTTGGCGTATGGTATGATGGGCAAATTTGCATAACTATGTGGTAGATGTGGCACATAAGAAGGTAACGGTGAGAGGGTGGGTGAATCCCAAGAAGAGGAAACAACGAATTCGGTCGTTCGCCAACGATAAGAAGAGAAAGACCATAGATCAATTTGAGGTCTTGGGAAGCTTGGGATATTCAAGCAGTGGTTGCTTACAGAGGAATGAGTCTTGTAGTAATAGGTGGATGAAAGCAACCTGTAATTTAATCCCAGAGGTCTACTGTTTTTGTTGTGCCTCGTATTAGCATTTATGATGTAGTTAATGAGAAAGCTTCTCAACCCTCCACACTGTCGAATTGACAAGGAAAATATAAAGATTCTTGTTGTTCACAGAAATATCATGGAAAGTTCTTAGTTTGTAGGCGAGATGAAAAATCACCATTTTGTAAAAAAAAATAAAAATTTAAATAATAAATTCGTCTTATTTAAATTGTACCACGTAACAATTTTGATATATTTAATTATATTTATGAAGGTCATTGATCTTTTAGCATTAATCTTTCAAGATTATAAAGAATAATTTATTTGTGTTCACATGTAAAGGGTTTATACTTTACAATCAATTAATCTTTTTTAAAATTAGTGCAAATTTATTTATGTAAAATTTAAACGTCATATTTTATCGAGAAATAAATAGTGTTATTTTATTCTTGACTAAATTCAGATGTTATATTTCATAAAGAATTTAAAACAATATAAAACTTAATGTAAAAAATAGGTTGTAGTTTTTATACATCACAAATATTTACATGTTGATTTATGGTGACAAT
>APFE030457291.1:1983-36082 GCA_000404065.3 Pinus taeda | reverse complement strand
AGAGAAAAACTTTATGTTAAACTCTCCAAATGTGAATTTGGAAAAACCTCTCTAAATTATTTGGGTCATATAGTAGGGGGAGGTGAATTGAAAATAGATCCCTCTAAAGTGGCAGTCATTATACACTGGCCTAAACCCAAGTTTGCTACAGAAGTGAGAAGCTCCTTAGGAGCAACAAAATATTGGAGGAAGTTCATTTCAAATTTTTCCTCAATTGCAGCTCCCTTACATGCTTTGACAGGATTGAACAAGGTGTTTTAGTGGCGAGGCAAATAGCAGAAAGCCTTCGACACCTTGAAAGAAAAAAATAGTACAACACCTGTACTAGCACTGCCAGATCTACAACGACCAGGACCATTTGAGATCCAAACTGATGCCAGTGACTATGCCATGGGAGCAGTGTTGACACAACACAATAAACCCATATGTTATCATTCTGAGACTTTTAATCCGCAGTAGTTAACTATCCTACATATGATAAAGAATTGTATGCATTAGTTCAGAGTGTAAAAAAGTGGAAACATACTTAATGGGCAAAGAAACAGTAATACATACTGATCATCAGCCACTTCAATACCTACACTCCCAAACTAAGTTGCAGCAATCAAGACATTACAGATGGATGGGTTTTCTACAACAGTTTCATTTAGTCATCAGATATAAAAAAGGCATACATAACAAGGTTGCAGACATGTTATCTAGACCCATTATAAATTCATCTACCATACTTAAGCATAATTTTGTGTTGCATGAAAGCTACATAGAACAATATGCTCAGGATATGGATTTTAAAGATGTATATGCAACTTTGAGTCAAGGAAAAAGAGTAGAAGAATTGGACTATCATGTGAAGGACCGACTGTTATATCATTGTGGGAAACTCTGCATTCCACAAACTGAGAGAGCAAAGATAATTAGGGAAGCACACACTTCTCTGATATCAGATCACTTTGGGGTAAGTAAAATAGTTGCACAACTGCAAAGGTTCTGTTATTGGCTGAAAATGAGTGAGATAGTTTCTAGATATGTAAAGGGGTGTGCTATGTGTGCCAAAAGCAAGCCCAACAATAGAAAACTAGGCTTGTACACTCCATTGCCAGTTCCTTCTCACACTTGGGAAAGAATTTCCATGGATTTTGTTGGAGGACTGCCTAAATATAGGAAAGGTCATGATTATCTATATGTTGTTGTGCATAGGTTCAGAAAAATGTGTATTTTGATACCCTGTAGTAAACATATTACAGCTGAACAAACTGCAAACTTATTCTTTGAACATGTATGGGTTCATTTTGGATTACCCACTTCTATTGTATCTGATCGAGACACCGGATTTGTGGGGAAGTTCTGGTCCAGTCTGTGGGAACTAATGGACACCAAATTAAAGAAAAGCACAACTTTTCATCCACAAACAGATGGCCAGACAGAAGTAGTTAATAGGACGGTGATCCAGTTACTAAGAGGATATTGCAGCAAACACCCTAAGCTTTGGGACAAACACTTGTGTTATGTGCAGCATGCTTACAATAGAGCCAAACACTCTTCTACCCAGAGATCTCCTTTTGAGACCTGTTTTGGTTTCATACCAAGGTCTCCTTTGGATTTTATCTTTGGTAAAGATACCATGGTTGATAGACACAATGATGTGGACAAGGCAACTAGGTTCATTAAACAGATCCAAGAGATCCACCAGGCAGTATAGGAACAACTGGAAAAGAGCCAGGCCAAGTACAAGACTAGGCATGATAAGCATCAGATGGAGCATAGTTTTCAACTTGGAGACCAAGTCTGGCTGTATATCATCAAGGACAGGATGCAAGGTGAAGGTAAAAAGTTAAAACCTATCAGGTATGTACCCTTCAGGATACTTGAGAAGATTGGTGACAATGCTTCTCGCCTTGATTTACTAGCTTATATGCACATCTACTCAGTCGTGAATGCAGATTTCTTGAGGTTGTTTGAACCTTCAATGATTGAGGACCCTGAAGAGCAGAGTCAGTTACCTTCTATTGATGACCTGCTACCTAAATATCTTAGTGAATTATGGGAAGGCATAGTGCTGGACAGGAAGGTAAGGACGACGCGCAGTGGACAGGTGGAATACCTCAATATTGGGCTTAAAGGTTCGAAGCCGAGCAGTGCGAAGTGGATTGAGATTGGGCAGGTGAGACAACAATTTCCTCACTTATTCGATGCTTGAAGAAAACCAAATATTGGTGGTCCAAAAGCTTTTTCAGTAGGAAGGCCATGATTCTAATCAGATCCATAGAAAGAATGTCAAGAACCATGACTGAATCAGGTCGAACAAATCTCTAATGAAATCCAAAACAACATAAAAAACACCTAGAATTAGTGGCCATGGCAGCCGACGTGGAATGACGAGGACCTTAGTCAAAGCGCGCTAACTGAGGCCCATGGAGACCGCACAAGCGGCCAAAGTAGCCCCTGGGAGCCCCAGATAGGGAAAATGAGGTGATTTTCGATGCGCGATTAGCGCTAATCACGACGAACAAGGCCAAAATGGGAAAGCCGAAGCACCCGGTCGCGTGGGGGAACCAGAGGATCGCAGTCAGAAAAAGATAAAAGCGTCAAAGTATAAAGGCAGGACTCCTGCCCTGGAAACCGACGGTTTTGATTGGGGCGCCCTTGAATGGTAAGAGGTTTTGGACAGGAGCGGAGCGATCCCATACACCGATCGACGCGTGGTGGTAGAGGAGAGAGAAAACTGCTGTTGATCATGCGTTATCGGTCGAGCAAGTTAACTGCGCTCGACGTGTGTATGACGTCAGATCTTGAGGATCCTAGATCGGATGACTAAGATTGTGCTCGATAGAAAGAAGCGGAATCGACAGGGAATTGAGCCACGTTCTATAGGGATTTGGAATCTGTTTGACCGCCATGGTGGAGGAAGAACACATCCACGACGTAATTGAAGAAATGAACTGAAGAAGCATGCTTGCACCAGTTAGATGGGGACATATGGCCACTCCCTGGGTGTTCATGCTGACACCGAACAAGGAACTACAAGCGCAACTACAGAAGGTGAATTCGCAGGCAAGAGAGGAACCGAACATGCATAGGGATCGAATGGCTAAAGCCATGAACAGAGACGGTCGAACGAGGGAGAGTTGATTGGGAACCTGAATTGAGAGGAGTCCAAGCGATTAGGAGAGACAGTGAACAATGAACCCTGAGAGGAGGAATGAACATAGAGAACAGTAAAGCCAAGCAGAGGAGACAGAGGGCCGAGCTGATCATAGGCGGCGTCGAGCACCAGAGAGCTTGAAGATTCAAGCCTTCCCATAGGGGAATCTGTCTGGACTGAGCATCACATTTGGTTCTTTCCACTGTAGACCAAGGGTCACAGAGATGGTAGGAAGAAAAAGAGTTTGTTTACTCCAAGTGGCTTGGGGAATCCAATAACCACCTTGCCAAGCAAAATCCACTTTAGGAGAACTCATATTGAGTCCCTGTATTGTAATTTCTCTACTGAAAGACAAAATAAAACAAGGCCACCACTGAAGCTGGACCGGAGACGTAGCCCTGGAGAATAAGGTGAACTCCTTATTAAAAACTATTTGTCTTTGTGTTGCTTACTATATTTCTCTGCTGTCTTTCCACTCATTTTTTGTGTATTGGCAATCTGATCGATCCGTTGTTTCAATAACATAGAACACACACACCAACACATGAGTCCGTAATACCTTTGTTTTAATAAATCTTCAACTAAGGTCACTCATAGGGTGATTATCAGATTAATAACTCTTCAATTTCCTGCTTGCAGAACTCCACACCATTATCTTTCCTCAACACCTTGATCTTCTTTTCTATCTAATTTTCTACCAAGGCCTTAAATTCTTTAAACCTATCAAAGACTTCAAATTTCTTCCTAAGGAAATATATCCATGTATTCCTCGAGAAGTCATATAAATGAGACATAATACACATACTTTCCTAGTGATGGAACCGACACAGGTCCAAACACATCAGTGTGCATAAGCTCGAATATGCCTTTCACCCTCTTGACGCTAGAGGGGAAACTCGCCCGATTCTGCTTCCCATATACAAAATGTTCACAAAAATCAAAATCCAGATAACAAATAGACGTACCTTCTACCATACCATTATCATGTAGTATTCAAAGGCACTTCTCTCTAATATGTCCAAGTCTTTGATGGCACAACATGGTCTTTTCTATAGAGACCACTATATTTTCAGCTCCACTTTCAAGAACCACAAAACTATTGCATCCATCAATAATAGTGCTACCTAGAAGTTTGTCCAAAGTTCCAATTCAAACTTCCCGCATCAAGATTAGTGCTCTTGAAACCATCTTGCAAAACACCAAGAAGTGTTCTATTCCTCCCACCTTGCAACTTTAGTTTGATTTTTTTGCGTCCAATGATTTTGGCCTTCCTATCATCCTTTAGGAAGATATCACCACCATCATATTTCTCATACTCGAAGAACCACTCCCTATGGGGAGTAAAGTGAAAGGATGCACTTGAGTCAATCAACCATGCCTCATGATCTACATGTGTAGTTGAATATGAAGCCAAGTACACATCCCCACCTTCATCTGAGGTGGTTTTCCCCTTTGCAGAAGGAACATCATCATATTTCTTTCCTTTCTCAGGAGTTTTAGATTTACAATCCTTTTTGTAATGCCCTTCTTTTCCACATTTCAAGCATACCTTTACATGTTTTCCTGGAGATTTAGATTTCCCTCTATATTTAGATCTTCCACTTGAGGAATTATTTATGTTCCTATTATGGGATCATCCTCTTATAGACAAGGTATCTCCATTCTAACTCTCCATATTGTTCCGTCTCATCTTTTCCAACAACAAGGATGAGACTATTTCATCAAACTTCAAGGTAGTTGTATTGTTACCTATAACAACAACCATACTATCCCACAAATCTGGTAGAGAACACAATAAACTAATGCACATATCTTGGTCTGAAATTTTTATATCAATAGATAACAATTGACTTGCCACAATATTAAAGGAGTTCAGATGCTTTATCATTGAGTCTCCATCTTTCATCCTCAGGTTATATAGATTTTTTCGTAGGAACAATTTGTTCACCAGAGACTTAGATTGGCACAAAGTCCCTAAATTCTCCCGCAAATCCTTTTCCCTAGCTTCCCTTGATACATTCAACAATACTAAATTTGAGAGACACAATCATATTGTGCTCTTCGCCTTCTGATGTAACTTTTCCTAGTCTTCTGTCGACATTCATGTTGGTGTTGTGCCTAGATCTACAACAATCCACTGACCTCGGTCCATGAACAAATCCTCCATCTTGAGCTTCCACAACTCAAAAACCTGACCATTAAATTTATCGATCTTTATCTTTCCACTATTCGCATGTTATTTCATTGCAATAATTGATCCCACAGATCCCCCACTGAACATGGTCTACCATAGGCCCGAGCAAAACCGCTCAGCAACAAAGGCATCCCTTTGAAGCTGAAAATTCTTTGATACCAAATGTAGGTTTTAACTCTGTATAGAAATTAACTGCAAACGAATTCTTAAAACATAAAAATATACAATAGTGAGAACATAAAACAAATATACATAGAGATCTCCCCTGGATCCCATAACTGGGTCTACGAGATTGATTTTTCATTATATTATTTTCAATTTTATGATATATATATATACATGTCAAATCATTCATAAAACCCAATACACTAAACCATCATGCTCAAAACCATGCGCGAAAACCATGTGCAAAACCTCCTAAATTTTTTTTCACATTCTCCCACTTGTTTTCTTTCCACACAGGGGTTGCAGGAGTGCATAGTCATTGATCCAAGGCTGCAATGCCCATTATTTTTCTACACCAATAAAGCTTCTCAGTGCTCATAGACTTCGTCAAGGCATATACAATATTATTCAAAGTGTCCACCTTTACCAACAACACCTTTTTGTCTTCAACCATGGCCTTCACAAAGTGATACTAAACATCAATGTGCTTTGTCTTTGTATGATAAGCATGGTTCTTTGCCAAGAAAAGTTCACTTTGGATGTCATAGTCTATCCTTATAGCTCATTGTACCAACCCTATACTTGAACATAATCTCTACAATGAAACTGCTTCCTTGCTTGCATGAGCAGCTGCCGTTTATTCAGCCTCTGTAGTTGAAAGTACCACTACAGATTTTCTCTTGTTCATTCAACTAACTACTCCTCCAAATAGGCTAAACACATACCCACTTGTGAATCTTCTTTGATCTAGATCTCCAACGTATTTTGAATCAACAAAGCCACAAATGTCCAAAACTCTATCCAAGCCCGGTCTTCCTTGGTAGCACAAACCATAATCATTAGTGCGACACAAATACCTGAAAACCCACTTCACTGTTGTCCAATGCTCCTTCTCTAGTTTTGACATAAATGTCCTCAATAGTCCCACTGCGTGTCCAATGTCTGGTCTGGTGCAAACCATTATATACATCAGGCTACCAGCTTCACTTGCATATGGAACACCGGACATGTCCTCTTCCTCTTCTTGTGTCTTGGGACACTCTTCAATAGATAAATTTACACCTACAGGAATAAGAGCCTTCATCGATTTATTATCTTGCATATTAAACCTATGCAATATTATCTCGACATACTTCCTCTAGTTTAACCGGAGCTTCCTCTTTGCCCGATCTCATTTAATTTCCATGCCCAAAATATATTTTTCAATAGGACAATTGGGTCTTCAAATCCTAGATAATTTCTATCATTTCTAATTAACAACATATCATCCACATACAACAACAAATAAATAACACGATCGCCAATTAATTTAAAATACACATAGTGATATGCTTTTCTCCTGGAGAAGCCAAGTCCCTGTATATATTTATCAAATTTTGGATACCACATCCTTGGTGACTGTTTTAACCCATACAAATACTATTTTAACCTACATACCAGTTCTTTATTACCCTTTATTGTAAATCCTTTAGGTTGCTTCATGTATATCTCTTCTTCCAAATCCCCATGAAGAAATGTTGTCTTCACATCCATCTGTTCTACTTCAAAATAAAAGGAAACAACAACATATAAAAGTAATCTAATAGAAGTAACTTGGCAACAAGAGAAAAGATATCACCAAAATCAATCCCTAACACTTGGGAATAGCCTTTTTCTACCAATTGAGCATTGTATTTCTCCACCTTTCCTTTTGCATTCATCTTCTTCTTAAACACCCATTTGCTGCTAATGGGTTTCCTTATAACCGTCAACTCCACTAGATCCCAAGCCTCATTTTTATCCAAAGATGCCATTTCTTCAACCATGGCCTCTTTTTAGAGTTTTCCACCCTCTTAATCCACCACATCCCTGATAGTTCTAGGATCATCATCAGTAATAGATAAAGAAAATTGTGAACAAAAAGAAGATGGAGTATACCTCTCTAGCTGCCTTCTCTCTCGAAATGATCTTCTCAAAATTGGAGTATGTGAATCTTCCTCCTTCAGTTCAAATTCTATCTTTTCAGGTTCCTTTGATAGGGCTTCATGTTTAATAACATCCATCACCTCTCTAAACACCACATCTCGGTTGTACACAACCTTCCTTGTTTCTGGGTTCCAAAGCTTAGAACCTTTTAAACCATCCTTATACCTAATAAAGATGCACCTTTCAAATTTACTGTCCAGCTTGATTCTTTTCTCATTTAGAACATTTACATATGCATCACAACCAAATACTCTGAGATGTGTGAGAGAGGGTTTCTTAATAGTCCATACCTCATGTGGAATCTTATCCTCCAACGCTGATGAAGGTGATGTGGAATCTTATCTTTAAACCTGTTAAAGACTTGATATTTATTCCCGGGGAAGTATATCCATGTATTCTGGTGAGCACCAGTATTGCAACAATAATGCTGCAACTCGTAGGGCTTCCTTCTTCACTTTTATCAACTCGGTATTTCGTAACAAACTTGGAAGCGACGGTGCTATATGCACAAGTACTAGCTCTTACTGCAAGCTGTCACTTGGTCAGCTGGCGCAAGATCACTAATGAGCTCAAGCCAACTTCTATGAGTTCTCAGAAGAAGCTTTTAACTATGATGAAAGAAAGATAACTCTATAGAGGGTATTCTATTTGCAGAAAGAGAAGGAAAACTAAAATGTAACGCAAACCTTGGCAACCCTAGCAAACCCTAATTTACCTATTAACCCTACTTTTGCAAGAAAAGAGATGGAAACTGATGAAATGAGTGCTATTGACTACTGAAAAGGTGAATTGCATTTATTCAAGCTACTTCTGAAAAGAAATGAGGATAAAACATCTTTTTGTGCTTTTGAGTGTTTTTATGTGAAATTATTATGCTTGTGATTTATCTGGTTGTGATTGTGCAGAGGTTTGGTGGCGAAGGAAGATGGAGTTGGTTGTTGCAGAGGTGGAGGAAGGTGTGGAGAGGTCCTAAGAAGCCCCTAGTACCATTCTGAAGACTTTCATAATGATCGGACTTTGAAAAATCACTCACAGGAAATTCTACAGGAGTTTGCAGGTGATCTACAGGAAGAGGCCGAGAGCTATTTTTGGAGTTTTGAAGGTGGAAAAATGATGGGAAAATGGAACCGAAAGCTCAATGAAGGTGTTGAGGTGTCTAGGACTTGTTAAGGAAGATCAAGAATGAACGTGATGGTTGGATTTGTTCAAATGGAAATCAAGAAGTGTATGGAGAAACACAAAAATTAGGGCAGATTGGCGAAATGTTGCGAATGACTTGGGAAATCTATGATAAGTGAGCTGGTGTTAGTTGTTTTATGGATGGATGGTGAGCTGAGATGGTCTGCAAGAGATCTGCATGCTTATCAAAACTGATCAAAGAAAGAACTAACTGTACTATGAAAACATAAATATCACTTGTTAACCTAATTCCTGACCTAAACATAGAAAATGTTGAACAGTAACCTGTGAATAGAAAAGCATGCAAAGAGATCTATTGTAAAAGAATAGGAAATGATCTAGGAAACTGAATCTGAACCAATGTCAATCTTTCCAAACCAAGGTATCACACTAGTAGTTGCGTGGAAGAGCAAAAGCTGTGTTTTTGGTGGCAACAATAGTGCCTTGACCTTAGATCATAGTCCTAGGAAGGGAGAAAGGAGATCAGGGCTTGTTGTTGTCCTTTTTGAATCTTATTCTATCACCACAGTAACCTACTTTAGCAACTGAAACAAAAACAACTATGCTAACCATCAAAAGAAACCTAGTCTAACGAAATAAAATGAATCTCTGCAACAGAAATTAACTCATGAACTGAAGCAAAAACATATAAGTACACAGTAAGAGGTGTTGGGTAGCTTAGGTTGGGCCCTAACGAAGAGCATCAACCCTCTGAAAGAGATCAATGCTGGCTCAAAAACTGTTTCATCTTCATTACCAAAAATAATAGTCACATTACAAGCACTGTTCTAAAAAAGGACTCGAAAATAAGCTGAACACAATGCTGCACAAAAGTGCGAAAATATACTAATGACTGGCTAATCTATTGAGGCTCTAAGCCTCCTTATTTATACAAATGGAGTCCTTCAAGAGTCCTCCTAAAACCAAGGAACCCGGCTTCCTAGGACTGGATATAAACAACAATCCTTCTTTTACTTGCTCGACTGCCCCTTGGAATCATCAATGTGGACCTTTGTGCTCTGAGTTGCTGATGGAGGATTCACGGAAAGGGGTCATAAATGAAGGAGACACCCCCCCTACAAATCCTCTTCCATGTTTTCCATGAGTTTTGGCTGCCATTTTCTCATAAATCCCTTGACTTTGACCAAAATTGGCCAAAAAATCTGCATAAAACACACATTAGACTACATGGCAAAGTGACTAACCCAATTCACTCTATTAGCATAAATATATTCAAAAACATGTAATAAACTAATGAGAATGGTGGATTAAGTTGAAATAAGAGGAAAAATGAGCCCATATAATTACCCATTTCTGGGGCTCATCATATTCCTCGAGAAGTCATCTATAAATGAGACATAATACACAAAATTTCCTAGTGATGGAACTGAAACATGTCCAAACACATCACTGTGCACAAGCTCTAATATCCCTTTCACCCTCTCGACACCATTACCATGTAGTATACAAAGGCCCTTCTCTCTAATATGTGCAAGTCTTTGATGTCAGAACATGGTCTTTTCTCTAGAGACCACTATATTTTTAACTCCACTTTTAAGAACCACAAAAATGTTGCACCCATCAATAACAATGCTACCCAAAAGTTTGTACAAAATTCCAATTCAAACTCCCTGCATCAATACTAGTGCTCCTCGAACCATCTTGAATGTATCTTTCTCGAACACTATTTTACACCTGCATCATCCATCTTGCTTATAAAAATTAGATTTCTGGCCAATGCAGGAATATGCAGAACATAAACAAGTATTCTAATCCTTCCACCTTGCAACTTCAATTTGACTTTTCCGTGTCTCATGATTCTGGCCATCCAGTCATCCCCTAGGAAGACATCACCACCATCATATTTCTTGTACTCGCAAAACCACTCCCTATGGGGATTAAAGTGAAAGCCTGAGTCAATCAACCATGCCTCATGATCTACATGTGTACTTGAAGAAGAAGTAAAGTACACATCCCCACCTTCACTTGAGGTGGTTTTCACCTCTGGAGAAGGAGCATCATCAGATGCCTTTCCTTTCTCAGGAGTTTTAGATTTACAATCCTTTTTGTAGCACCCTTTTTTTCCACATTTCCAACATACGTTTACACGTTTTCCTGGAGATTTAGATCTCCCACTTGAGGACTTGTTTATGGTTTTGTTCTAGGACTGTCTTCTTACAGACAAGGCATATCCATTCTAGATCTCCATATTTTTCAATCTTATCTTTTCCAACTACAAGGATGAGATCATCTCATCAAACTTCAAGGTTGTTGTATTGTTACCTATAGAAACAACCAAAATAACCCACGAATCTAGTAGAGAACACATCAAACTAATGCACTTATCTTTGTCTAAATTTTTTATATCAATAGATAACAACTGGCTTGCCACAATATTGAAGGTGTTCAGATGCTCTATCACTGAGTCTCCATCCTTCATCCTTAAGTTATACAACTTTTTTCACAGGAACAATTTGTTCACAAGAGACTTATTTTGGTAAAAAGACCCTAACTTGTCCCACAAACCCTTCACCCTAGCTTCCCTTGATACATTAAAAAATACTGAATCTAAGAGACATAATCGTATTGTTCTCTTCACCTTCTAATATAACCTCGCCCAGTCTCATGTCGACATTCCTGTTGGTGTCATGCCTAGATCTACAACAATCCACTGATATCGGTCCACTGAACAAGGTCTACCATAGGCCTGAGAAAAACCCCTCAGTAGAAAAGGCATCCCCTTGAAGTTGAAATTGATCTGATACCAAATGTAGCTTTTAACCCTGTACAAAAATTACATTCAAACGAATTCTTAAAACAGAAAAATATACAATGGTGAGAACATAAAACAAATATACACAAATATTTTCTCTTGGATCCTAAAACTCGGACTTCCAGATTAATTTTAACAATATTCCTTTCAATGTTACAATACATACATATACATGTCGAAGCATTCATAAACCCAAATCAACTAACCCTGGATTAGAACATAACAATAGTTCCCTTGACCAGATCTACAAAATACCATGGGCAAAAAACCATCATGCCCAAAACCATGTGCAAAACCACCTAGAAATTTTTTCCTGGGGCACTGCTCCAGATCCCAAAAAAATTATTCTGAAGCCCATCGTGGAAAAAATATAACACATGCCCAACACTTATTGAGCTATATATTAGAGTTAATGTGGACAAAGAACATTATTTATCATTATTTGAGATTTTTTAGAGTTAAATTCAATGGAACATAGTATCCTAAAGTAAAATTGACCCTCTCATAAGGGTGACATTACGTCCTTTGTGAGGGTTTTATGCATGTAAAGTAGCATTTACTTAGTCTTCAATTTATGTGGTTGAAAAATCATTTTTTGTTGTTTCCTTAACCTAGATTTAAGGAATAAGGAATGTGAGGGAGTTTCGAGCATAGTCGATAAATATAGGTACTACTCTCATTTCAAATTCTTGTGAATTTTTGGCGATTATTTTTTTAAACCATTAATAGAATATTTTTCTTAGTATTTTGGTATCAACTCCTTGGAGCTCTCTCTATCTTGATTCATTTAAGATATATTTTTAAATTTTGAAGACTACTACTAGCTAGCAAGATTGATCCATTTGAATGACAACTTTGTCACTTTGAAGGACAACATTTAGGGTTTGTATCTCTTCCATTCTTCTTAATTGGTTTGGTAAGTAATTAACATTTTGTCTTGTTTAGTTTTATTCTCCTTGATAAGGGTTTTAAGTATTCTTTTCTAATCCATTTATGATCTTGTTGGTGAAGGTTATTCCTTTTAAGAAAATCCTTATTGTAGGACCTTGGTTTTCATGACATTTCTTGATTAGACAAGGGACTATTTGGCCTCTAGGCCCTAGTTTCTCATTCTAATCCATAAGCATTGTATAAATAAATCTTAGAGAGGCACCTCACTTGACACCATAAGTGCTAAGTGAAGTTAAGGCACTAAGCTTAACTCCCAACAACCAACCAAATCCCTAAAAAATTAAATTATTTTCTTGCTTGTCTTATTAAGATAAAAGATATAAAAAAATATAAAAGAAAAATCCTACAAACAATATGTATTCCTCGTCTAGTGCAAATTTAATGGTTTATTTCATTTTTCTATACATATTTATCTAATGGTTTAAGATTAATTTATTAATTCTAATGCCAAGGAGGAAAAATGGCCCCACGCATATATGCTTAAAGATGTTATCAAACATTTTTTTGGGTTGATTTAAGGAGTTACCACTTCTAAAAATTAAATTACAACGATAAAAAATAGATTTGGTGAAACCTTAAAAGTTAGGTTTAACCCTACAAGGTGCATTCTATCCATACTTCAGCTTATGTTTCATTCCTAGATTATTTATAAAGCTTATCTAACACAATGTAATGGTGAAAATCATCTCTTAAGTGCTTAATAATGTTTACACATCAATTTTTGAGATTTTGGTGAAACCTCGGGGAGTTTTCCACCTCTCTTTTGCACATTGTGTTAATTTCATAATTATTTATCATCGAGCTTGTAAACTTATCATTTATGTGATGCTTTCATATGTTATATTCATTTTCCTCGCTAAACCAACCAAAGTCCATTGTTCTAAGTGCTTTTAGACACTCTTTGGTGGGTTTTCCTCACTCCAAATATGTTTTTTTTGTGTGTTTTTATCATAATATAGATTATAAAATATGTGGATAACAACACAAATGTTTTATTTTAATCATATACTCAAGTGGTAACTCAACATTATCCCTTGTTCTTGGTGTATACAATCAGATTTCACTCTTTTCATTAAAAAGTAACCAACTCTTGTATTTATTGAGTGAGATTGAAGTGTTGCTTGGTATTTTTTGTTGTAGCATATCTTTATTTTGGATTCAACACTTATTAATTATCTAATAACCCTCATTATATTGTGGTTATTTATGCCTTGGTTTCTTTTTGAATATTCTTAAGTTATCTTGTCAATTGGGACTAGTTAATCTAACCATATATTCAAATGTGTATTGATTGAAGTGAATTTTTGTGGTTGAGGTCACTGTTGAATGCGATTCTATGGCTTCTTTGTTCTTTTCCCTATTTTATGAGAATGTCTATGTGAAAGTATTGCTTTTTGTTCTTATACACAAAAATGAGATTAGAAACTTAGCTTTCAAACCAATTATGGCATCTTTGGGAAGTGTAGTGCATTCATGAAGTCACTAAGGGCTATTCATTGGAGATAGATGACATTAAGCATGTGTATCTCGCTATAATGGATTTGGAAGTAAGCAAAATTAAACCATGGAAGGAATGTGAAAATATGGCAAGGGATAAATTAATAATATTCCATTAGACATTTGTTTTATTTTTACTAACTTTGATTAACATTAATTATCAGTCATCGAGTCTTGTATGAGTGGAGAGATTTAGTTAATTGAGTGAGATCCAAAATCTCAAGGTCCGATATCGAGATTTTAAACATTGAGTGCATGTGGAAGGAAACACTTTTAAAGATGGATTGAGATCCAAGTGATGTAGTAGGGAGATGACGTGGTGGTTACATGTCAACGCCATGTGTCACATAGGAATGGTTGTATCATAATGGTAAGTTGGCCAAAATTATAGAAATGTGTCATGTGACATGGTTGAGATTCCACGTGTTATAATTATGTGTCAAGTAACACTTGGTTTCACATATTAGCAAGTGATCTAGGTAAGAACATTTTTTTTGTGTTCTTAACCTTTGTCCAAGACTAATGTGGAGATTGGACGATATCAACATTAGACCCTCAAGAGATCTTAAGAATGTGTACCTATAGCTTCTCCTGAGATCTAAGATCTGATAACAAAATTTTTAGGCTTCATATGATGGATAAGGTGTTGAATTGTAGTCATTTGACAAAGATCGCTTTGGGCTTTGGGATTTTGAGAGTGCAAGTCGTTAAGAAGGAAGGGTCAAGGGTCAAGATCAAAAGACCAAAAACAATACATAAATTATCGTGGTTTGTAATGTGAACTTCCCTTGAGCACAAACATTGGACCTCGGATGAAAGTATGTAATGCTTGACATTATGGCTAAGATTCAAGATCCAATATATGAAATCAGACAATTTAAAATGAATTAAAGAATCATTTACAAGGTAAATAGAACTTTGGATAAGTATGGGTCTGTTAAATCTCAACTAAAGTTATGTCATGGGATAAAATTTAGGAACTTAAAGGTTTGAAAATCAAAGGCTCCCCATTATTCATTGTTATATATAAGTTAGGTTGTTGTTATACTACAAAAATTAGTGACACACTAGGAGAAATAGCTATCTCTGTCATTATGAAAATAAAGCTATAAAAGTTAATAGAAACAAGAAGTTATTTTACAATTTCCACATATAAATATAATTTTTTTGCTTGAAATGTCTAGTTGTTAGGGATAGAAAATTTGCATTTCTAGTACTCATGTTTGTTCAACCATTCTTTAGGGGGAAAAATTCATGAAGTTAATTTTGCTTTATAGAGCAATTATGTTGGAGTTTGGTTAAGATTGGGACGAGAGGGTAAAAATTTATAAAAAAGGATGTAAATGTAATTTTCATGCATACATTGATGCAATTCTAGCAAGCGTCCATAGCCTTGGTGATTTTATATACACTTCCCACATTTTTTGTGCTTTCAACTTCCTATAATATATTTGAATTCACCTTTTTTATTTGTAAAATTTTTAGAATTTAGGAAAATAGGAAGGAAGGTGATACAAAGATATTTTGATTTAATGCATCATCAAAACATACAAAGCTTTACCCTGACATCTTTTTCTTCAACCATTCCTAGTAGTTACACATTTTCATTTATATGAAGTGGATGGTATTCTCATGAAAAATGGTCTTTAAAAAAAAATCGATGAATATGAATCTTCAACGTTAATGATAAATAGACATAAAGTTTTACTAATCATAATTATAAGTTATTCATTGAATAGAGATAATCCATATTTTAGTTAAAATAAATTTCCTGCATAGATATATGACAAAGCTATGCTTTCTCCAATGTGGAACGAAATCATAGTAGTTAACAATATTCATAGTTTACAAGAAACTCAAAGGGAGGTTTATTTACAAGGAAGGAAAATACAAGGCACTATGTACATATTTACAATTGTTATTTTATGTGGATTAAGAAAAATATTTTTTAAGGATTGGCCATTCACGGGAAGATTTTCTTTCTCCCCATTTTAGGGTTATAGGATAAAAGTATAAGGGCCAAACTTTTGAAAGATCTAAAAAGGGCCAAGCTAGAATTTTTGTAATTTAATGTGTTTTCCTTTTTCCTCATGCGCCTTGTCTAATTTCAGAACAAGATCTTCGATTTCAAAATATTTGTTATTGATTGAGCAATTACCAAACCACTTTTTAATAGTCTTTTGGTGATTGGCAAAGGTTTTTTTAGCTTTGTCCCTTGTTTCTTTTAATTTTAGCATTTCCTCAATGTGTTGTTGTAATTTGGAGTAGGGTACTTCCTACACTGAATTAGCTAATTCAAGTGATGGTAAGGCCACACTTGGTGGAAGGACAAATTCCTTTCTATAAACAAGGAAGAATGGCGAGTTATTGATTCTGGCCTTATAAATTATTCAATCAACCCATAGGGAATTGACTAAGGGTTTATGCCAATTCCTTTGGCAATCTATGATGGTTTTCTTAATGATTTTAAGAAGGTTTTTATTGGTGGATTCTGGTAGACCATTCTCTTGTGGGTAATAATTGGAAAGATATTTAAGTTTGATACCCTTTTGTAAAGCGAACTCAAAGAGATGTACAGATGAAAAATAAGTACCATTATAAAATTAACGTGCGTGGGTGACCAAACCCAATAATAATATATTGTTTGACGAAGGATATTACCTGCTTCGAGCTTACAATTTTTAAAGGTAAAACATCCATCTGTTTGGTGAAATAGTCTATAGCTATCAAAATGTATTTATGTTTCTTGTAAGAGCTAAGAGTCATCTCACCAATAACATCTAACCCCATTTGATCTAAAGGTTCTTCAATAATGACTGGTTGAAATAGAAAAACATGCTTCTTTTGTCTTTTAGTTGGAGTTTGGCAAATCTTACACTTTCTAGCATATGGGTGGGAATCCTTGAAAAGGGTTGGCCAGTAATACCCTGCATGCAAAAATTTATGAGTGGTGGTATTACCACCAAGTCCACCTAAAACACCATCATGAAAATTAGATAACACTTTTTCAACTTAAAATCTTTCAAGACACCAAAGCAAAACCAAATCATAATTTTTACGGAACAATACTCAATTTATTAATTGGTACTATTTGGATTCAAGTCTCAAAGCTCTGCTTTTATTAGGTTCTAAATGAGGAGGGGTGGAGACATGAGATAAAAATTAAAACGTATATGAATACTATGAATAAAAAAGTGTTTACTTGCTTTAATTATTGCTAGATATTTGTTTTATCTTGATCCTCTTGGGATTTATTGGGATCATAATCTATAGATTCAGTTTCCAACTTGCATAGACCTTGACCTCTCATGATTTTTGAAGGTTTGAACTCTAGGTCATATTCCTGGAGTGATGTTACCCAATGTGCTCTTTTCTCACCTAAATCTCTTTGGACTAGCAAATTTCTAACTAATGGATATGGAACAACGACCCTAACATATGATTTAAGTTAGAATGGTCTAAAATGTTTAACTCATTTAAAAATGGCATAAGCCTATTTTTCAACATTAGAATAATTTAACTCAGCTCCTTGGAAGGTATTTCTCATGAAATAAATGAGGACTTCAACATTATAATCATTTTTTTGTGTGAGCATGATTGCACAAGATAAATTAGATGAAAATGTGTACAAGACAAATTCCTTGCTAAAATTTGGTGATAAAAGAGCAAGAGCTTGTATGATAGCCTCTTTTACTGATGTAAAGACTTCTCGTTCTAAAGAGTTCCATTTAAATACATCATTCTTTTTTATCAAACTTTGTAAGGGAGCAACAATTTGAGCAAAACTAGGAAAAAAACACCTTGCAAAGTTGATATGCCCTAAGAAGGATTGCATGGACTTTTTGTTGTGAGAAAAGGAAATCTCAAATATGGGTTTGACCCTAGAAGGTTCAATTACAATTTCGATTTTAGAGACAATAATACAAGAATATTTCCTTCATTTAATGGGAAAAATAACTTCGTAGGATTTAGAGAAATCCCATATTTTCTACATCTATAAAAATTTGCTTAAGGCGATTCAAGTGATTGGACCTCTTCTTAGAGTATACAATTACATCATCCAAATAGACAACTATTAACCCATTGATTATCCCTCTAAAGACTATACCCATTTCTCTTTGAAATGTCACACCTCCATTAATGAAACCAAATGGCATTTAGCAGTAAGCATAAGTGCCCCATTTTGCTTAGAATGCAGTTTTAAATTGGTCAAAAAGAGAAACTAGTACTTGGTTATAACCAATTTATTTATTTATTTATTTTTTTTTTCCCGTGGAAAAAGTCGTAATTTCTATTAATAGTGAGAAATTACATTCTGTAGATGCTTAGGCATATGCATAATGAGGCTGGTAGCCTCCCGGATATGGCAAAAAATAAAGGTTGTTGAGCAGCAACGACCCTGTAAGAGCATTGTATCTTCTGTCTCCACGCAGGAAGTTCATATGGTCTCAAGAAAAATAACAGAAAAACAAGGATGACCATAATAGGTAGCTGTTTTGCCGATTTTCCATATGCTCCACACAGGGAGGCCAAACAAAACCCGCAAATCAAAACCAGTCTTTGAAAAAATACAGTCAATGCTGGTGACTGTCGGAAAGTTCTGTGAAGGCTATTGTAAAATCATTAAGATAGCTGTAGATATAACCTGCGATTTTCAAGAACCACAAGGAGCCAAAAAAAACCTGAGAGTGAAAGGAAAAAACCATGAGGTTATGTCTCCCGGTGAGAATGCAGATCTACAAATGGCCTGTGGTAAAATTGGTGAGAGTGAGAGATTGGATCCTGATGTGTGCTTGTGTGAGAGCTGCCGTGAAATCCTCCCAGTCTTGCCACCAGTGTCCCGGGATGTGGAGTTCTTGTGTTGACTTCCAGGCTTGCTGGAAAAGAGTGGAATTTGCCTGGTCTGCAATGTTGGATATATGAGTAAAGCCCTGATCCATTAGAAAGACTATCAACTGTGCTGGGAGCCAATGGGCATTTCCACATCTAATCCAGGGATCCACTCCTATGCGTACGGCATTCCCCTGATGTATCCGCCATGTTAAACCTTCCTTAATGAGGGGGAGGGAGGTTAGTACTGCTTTCCAGATGATGGATAGGTTGCCACTGCCTCTATGTTCCCTACGGATCCAGTCCATAGTGTTTTCCAGGGCGATGTACTTATCATATACTACTCTTGTCCAAAGGCTGTGTGAGGTAATGAGCTACCATCCCAGCTTTGTTGCTAGTGCTTTGGCAAATAGACCCAACCTTTTTATACCCCATCCTCCCCATTTCTTGGGCCTCACTATTGTATCCCATTTTACCCATGCAAATAGGTTCCCTTGCTTATTGCCCTTCCATAGGAATATATTGCAGATTTTTTGCAGTCTGGCTAGGATTCCCCTTGGGTGAGTCTTCCTGCCCGAGTTAGGTACCTGTTGTACCACACATTCAACCTATTTTCCACCTTAACAATGAGCCAGATCCAATCTGCAATTTTGTATCCCGCAGGTTTCAGCCGGAAACCTAGATATTTCAGCCCTTCCTCCATGGGGAGTGAGGTGAAGCGAAAACGACGAAGTGTGAAGTGTACTTCAAGTTGCGAGAAACCTACTGCCGTGAGGGTGGATTTGTGTACATTTGTTGTCATGTCTGTTGCCTTCTGGATGAGGTCGAAGACATTCTGTAAGGCAGAGGTATCGACCAAGCTAACCAAAAAACTTGTTTGAGAATAACATAATTTTAGATCCAACTATAGATTGTAGTATTTGTTCCATATTGGGAAGGGGGAAATTTTCTTTCTCATAAGTTTTATTTAGGTTTATGAAATCTATACAAATTCTTATATCTCCATTTTTCTTCTCACCGTAACTAGAATGGAAACCCATTGGGAATGTCTAACTAGAAAACATATTTTTGCTTGGAGAAGTTTATTCAAGTCCTACTTAATTTGGGTTCTAAATTTGGATGTATTTTCCTCAATTTCTATTAGATGGACTAAGTTTGGAAACAAAGGAATAGTATGCTATATTAGGGAAGTATCATAAGTTTTCAAATGATTGTAAGGCCAAGCAAAAGCATATTTGTATTGTTTTAATAATTGGATGAATGCAATTGGCTTAGAGGGTGAACATCCTAGATCAAGGTTAACATTCTAACTGTTTTTTTCTAAGCCTAAGTTGATCACTTCATACTGAAAAGAAGAAATATTGGTTTTATAGTTTGGTGTTTTCTTGAAACAGTCTTTAAAATTGTAAAAGAATTCCAACTTAACTAATGATCTAGGGATAACATTTTCAGATTTCACATTTCCATCTAAGGATGGAAAGCTCTTTATTGTGGATGTCTTCACTAATGATATAATTTGAATAGGTTTCATCTAAAGTAAGGAAATTTAGGATATCATCATCATCACTGAATACATTCTAGTTAGTTATGTTGTCAAGTATCAAAGGCCTAAAAAGAAGCTCAATGGAAAATCAATCTGGAGAATTTTTTCTTGAGGTATTAGCTTAGAGGAAACATTAGCTAAGACATCTATGTAAGCATTTTGTGCCCTGTGGTTTTCCTTTATATTGAAAGAAGAATAATGGAAAATCAGGTCAAGGACAATATGTTGATAATTCTTTAAGTGATTAGAAACAAAACGCATAATGTTTCTCACCTATTTAACAATTATCCTTGAATCCTCAAATACCTTAAGGTATTGTATTTTCATGCCAACATCATTTTTTAAACCCTGTATTAGAGCCTCGTATTCAGCTACATGGTTGGTACACTGAAACTCTAATATGTAAGCAAACATGGTTCTATCTCCAGTAGGGATTTGTAATATACAACCTGCTGTAGCACCATCATTAGAGTTGGAGACATCAAAGAATAATAACCAAAATTGGTTATCTACATACTTATGTACACAATTTTATTCAATATTTAAATATATGGAAGAATAAGTTTGAGAAAAATTCTCAATATCAAATTGAACAATGTATTATCACTCACAAATGTCCTAGATGTGAAAGGAAATCTTTGAGGTAACCTTAAAACCAAACTTGTAGATTAGAGGCTAGCCCCTCTAATCCAGAGAGGTCTCTCTCTGACAACTTAATCACTTAGTATCACTTCAATAATTGGTTCTGTACTTTAGAACAATGGCTAGACATTTAGTTGGAGGGTGTTGAAAGGTTTGGTTGGCCAGAGAGGATCATCCATTAGGTAGTGGAGTAAAAAAAACTAGCAAGAAATAGCTAGGAAGTAGGCATAACTCAGAGGCAAGATAGATGCACATTTTCCTTAGATAGTTTTTGTTGTAGCTTATAGTTAAAGGGAGAAAACAATCCACTGCAATTGGGCATGAAAGATGAATCCAAGAGCATCTTTAGAGGACAAGGATACACATATTTGGATATATAAAAAAGAGCAGTAAAAACAAGGGTGAATCATGTTAATATTATCCAAATATTAGAAGACCATACATTCAAATGATATAACTGAGAAGAAAACAATTACATAAGAGAAAGGACAAACTGGAAGAATACATCACATGAATCCCTGATGTGACAAACTCCATGCTCTGTCTTTTCAAGCTTTATTATTTTCAAACAAAATCTGATACAATGTGCTCCAAAGGGTTCTCAAGTTCAAAACATTGTGAATTACAAATTACTGGAATAAATAGGCCAAATTACAAGGGCCCGTTTTTCTAGAAAATAAAATAATAATTTGTCTTTTGCAAATAATAACAAAATAACATATGTTCTCTTACAATAAAAAAAATTCAAAAAATAAAATCTAAGAATACAAAGATTAAATTGGTTGCGAAAAAGAGGTCTCAAATCATTTAAAACTATTGGGAATTGTTGGAGTGATCTCATGCTTCCAAGTGTCCCATGAGGTGCTAAATTAGTTCCCTGAAATATGGATTTGAACCATACCCTTATCTATTGATGAGCTGATCACTGATTTTTCTCCTAAATATTGGGATACTATGTGAGTCCCCTGCTAATTTTAATGCTAAAAATCATGAATGTTTTTCCATTTGTTAGTTTCCTTTATCCTCCTTGATATACTCTCGATTATGTATACTAAAAAAATTTCCATTGAAGTCCAAAATAAGATGCAATAGTAGAATTATGCTATGCATATGATGACTCTATTGATCTTGTTGTGTATCTCCTATCTTTTAGACTAACAATAGGCTTCAGAAAACCTACACAAATTTAACACTTGTTTTGAGTCTAACTGATTCAATGTTGCGTTGAGTAGATTCGCACACTAGCTATGTTTATCTAACTATAGATACCATTTCTCAACACAAAATGTGTTTGATGCTCACTATTTACCTCCATAGAAGAAATTACCTATTTAATGATAGGTTTAACAACAAAAAATTCAAGCACCTTCATGGGAAATTATCTGTTTTCAAAACACCATGAAACTCTTTTAAGAATATTAAGGCTTTCATATGTTTCCAATCTTTTACCATGCCTGTAGTGTAGGAGGATACAGGAAATATGAAAACAAGTCTCATTACTAACTCTGGCATCTGGAGTTTTGGTGTTTGGAATCTATTTGCAATAGTCCCACATGTGTTGTGTCATTAATCCTTGAAACTTTGGATCGATTATCTGAATACTAGGTATCTTTCTTTTCACCAATAGGTTACACTACTCTTTCTATATTTGTTCCTTGCTGCTTTCAAAAATAGTCTTTTCCGAAGCACTGATGGATTAACTGGTGTGCCTCATATCGGGAGAAAAATGAGGAATTGCTGATGGATTAAATGTTAGTGCTATCTCAAAATAGAGAAAAATTTGTGTTGACAATTTAACTATCAACACTCATCCAAAAATTTTAAATTCCAATTTGGAGTTGATCAAATACTTTATCACCAGCTATGACTGCCATGTGTCCTTAATTTCTTTTTAATTCTTATTCAACAAACACTTTTTTTGATGATCTCAAAGTTGCATAATATTTGACATCCAAAAATTTAAGCATCTTTACAATTTTCTTTAGGTGATCATTTTTTGATTTGTTGTCCTCATTGTTTGCACCATTTCATTACAAAGTTCAATAGCCATTTCGATCTAGGCCTGACACAAATTGTAGTGGGGAAATCATCATCTAGACATATTAACAAATTGGAGAATTCTTGTTACTTGCAACCATATGACATGGCATTATAATATTAAACACATGCATACATACCTTATTTTACCTTCAGGTCATCGATGCTTATTCGAACAACTTCCATGATTGAAGAGATATTCAATCCCTTGATCTACTTCATGTTATCACATCATCATCTCATGGATTCCATAAATTGGAGTTCTGTTTGAAACAATTGCTTCTTCTCTAGATTGATGAACCCTATGACGAGGATTCCATCAGAGAATTTTGAGGACCTTGTATGTCCCCACCTGGCAAATGTTTCCATTTTGACTTGATGTATGATGAGCCTTGTCCTAGATGACTCTTTCCTTGAATGTCCATTGAGGTTTCCAAGAGCTATATCCTTCATGTTTAACTACCATGGATTTGGTCCTTCATGATTCCCAAGGTGTTGTCACGATCTCTTGTTTATAATGTTTCCATGATGCCATGATGCATCTTAATGTCATGGTCATATCTAGAGATTTAGGATCTTATGATAAGACCCCTTTTTTGAGGGAGGCCATCTAATCATAGTGGAGATCTGTTGCTCCCTCTTTTTGTGTTCCTTTTCTTAAGATTCCTCCATCTTTCTGATGATATGAGATTTCTTTTCACAATATTTCCATATCATTATTTTGTCTTGCTTGAGGACCCAAATTCCGTTTCCTTTCTACAAATGTTTGAGTCCTTTAACCTTCAACAATTTTGCCTTCAAATTGTCTTTCTCTATTTAGCATAAAGATCACAAATTGTTGAGTGAGGCAAGCTTCTTGTTTATGAACATTTTTTGCCTTGTTCATCAATTAGAACAATGTTGATTGTCTTCTTATCATCTTTCCCAGATCTCTTAATTGAGATCTCATGAAGATATTCCTTCATTCTTTGATACCTTCAACCAGGTCTAAGTGATATGACCTTCTTCACTGCATTTCATATATCTCTTCTATGTCTCTTTTCTTGCTACGTAGGGATGAGAGGACATTAAGAGTTCCTTCTCATGAATTCAAATGAGACCTTTTTCATGATATGTTCATTGACTTCTTTTATCTATGAGGATTATGACAATCCTCCTAATTTCATGAAAGGACTTTTGATGACCTATCCAACCCATAGATCTCCTTACAATCACGAAGTTAATTAACCAAACTTGATTATAAAAATTAGAGATACTTACTTGACAAGTGAAGATGAACTCTTCTACTTGATCACTTTGATGCTTGTTGGAGAAGATGTATTAGATTTTTCCTCTTGGATGATCTTATATTTGATGGAAAACCTTTATTCAATGGAAAAGGTTGCTCCTTTTGATGAGGATGCTCTGTTGCTTTCCTTCAATGATTTTCTTCTAGGGCAAGGAACTGATCCTTACTTTTATAACCTTGAAGATGATGACAATGCTTTTTCTCCTTTAATATTCTTTGCCTTCTTTGGTAGTGTAGATCGATTGCTGCTATAGACTGTCTCCTTGATTGCACAGACAAAAGCCCTTGCTGGTGTGGGTTGTTGTTGTAGATTGTTGTTGTTGATTACTAGGGTTTGATCAAGATCATGGTTTGTTTCTTCAATGCATATCTTGATATCCTTTAGCTTGCTTTGATGTCCTGCTAGAAACTTGATCCTGAAATGTTTCGTTTATGACCTTCCTTTGACTTAGACTGTAACCATAACTCTGATACCATGTTGAAGAATCTAGGGCCAATGTAGTATTAATGTGATTCTTCTTGACTTGATAACTATTTGTGAGGTGTTTTAACTTTTCTTCTTAACATAGTCTTCATTTCTTATTATTAGAGTGTGTCTTCGTTAGTTCATCAGATAGCTACCAAAACAAAGAGACAAGAACACAAGATGTTTGGGTTTATGCCAAGGCCAAAACCTATCCCTCTTGGAGAGGAAAACCCACACATAATTCTTCTTATAGAGATTCCATTTGATGAATACCAAGACCTTGACCCTTGACCTACTAGGACACTCCAAGATCGAGACACCAATCCTCTTCTTGCTATTGAGATCATCATCATCACTGCTACTTCAGGGAGGTCGTCATTACTGCATCTTCATTGATATATTCATTCTAACATTGAGATCATGAATGCTGCTCCATCGTTACATCTTCACTGAGATATTCACTGTTCTTTTATTGAGATCATATCTTAACTTGAATCATCACTAGGAACATGAATACTTGTTACTATGTCTTCATAAAATAAAGACTGAGATTATAACTTCGTCCATATTGTATGTTGTGTCAAAGCATATTGCTATGAAATCTACTCATCATGAATTTACCAAGTCTGAGTATGCTTTTGTGAGATCATCGAGATTCTTCTCATCGTAGTTAAGCCAAGACTCGATTATGCCGAGACAAAGATTATGTCAAGACAATAGTCATAATTATGCATTCACAAAGAATGTCGAGATAGGGTATGCTGAGAGTATATTACCTCGACCTTCTTTATTACAAATACGCTGAGGTAGTAGATGTGACTAGATAGCATGTCGAGAGTGCACTGCGAGATTACTTAGATCAAAGACTACATTTAGTATGCCGAGTGTGAGTGTGTTCTTTGCCTACACCGAGAGCCTCATTATATTACCCATTCGAAGGACAAAGACCTTCTGAGATTGCGAGGTCTTAGGACTGTCCTCACTCACTGTGATTACCATTGAGAACTTCAGAGATGTTCGAGATTTTGTTCTGTACCTGCGAAGAATCACAGAAAAAAATACGAGATATCTTCCTTATATTTTGTGGATACCCCAACTGGGTATATATATAGTGGTTTTCCCTCCATATTTAGTTGACCTGAGCTAGTGAAGAGTAGTGTCTTCAATCCATGCTGACATGACATCCTTTAATTCGATTTTGTAGGTCGACATAATTGCTTCATCGTTTTTCTTGCCGCCTTCATCAAGAGAATTGTGCTTGTCTTGGACAGTTGATCTAGACACTAGGTTGACTCATATACATTACATATATGCTCAAGAAGAGCTCTTTACACATGTCTTTAGCTCTTTGACTTTCCTAGACTTATAGAATGAGTAAGAAACTAATTCTTATATTTTACAAAAAAAATATTTCTTTTTCTTGAAAAGTACAAGAATCAAAATTACATTTGTAAATACCACTTTCTTCAATAGATGGGAAGTGGGAGTGAAGTGGAATGGAAATTCACATAAATGAAATGTGAGAGAATGAGTGGAATATGAGTGTAGTTTTATTTATAAAATATTATTTTATTTAAAATATAAAACCAAAATAATATTTAAATATAATGATCTTATATCCTAAATAAAATTAATTTAAACTTGAATAAAAATTTGAAGAGGGCAATGGGAAATATGCAATAAGTAAGACTCATCTTTTTAAGAGCTTGAGTAGTGACAGAGTCAACAATACTTTTTGAGGCACATAAATGTTACTAGATCAATTGAAACCATAGGCACTATCAAATAATTTCATAGAGCTTATAAACCTACATGAAATTTTGAGTGCTGACATAGTGGATCGAAAAAAAGGGGAAGTATCTGAAACAAAATTCCCAAATAAAGATTCAGTATAATAATTGTCGATTATATTAATAGTGAACATTACAAGTTCATTGTCATCATTGATATTGATCACAATATGTTTCATGTGTTTTCCTCATTCTACTTTTATCTCATTGGGTTTTCCATTGTATGAAAGACAAAGATGAGGCTAGTCAGAATAAAAATATCTATTTAATTTCTCGGATCAGTCTCGACTCAACAATAGACCGTAGGATTAAGTTATATTGACAATTAATATATCTATGTTCTAGTGTACTTTGGGATTACAAGCTAATATAATAAGGACATTTTTAAGTTCTCGCAATACTTTTACTTTTGATTTGTCTAGTTGTACAATCTAGATAGTTGAATTGTGGGGTTGATCATGATACCGAATAGGGAATGATATTGGAAGAGGCTCCAAAATAAATCAAGTAGTTATGCACATTTCTATTAAAGATTTCAAAAGTCAATAAGAATAGGGGAGTATGAGAATTTGTTTTTTCACATATTATAATGGTGTAGGTACTAACTCAAGTTTATTTTTATCAAAATAAGAGGTTGGATTAATTTCCCCTTTATATTTAGTAGCAAGAGATTGTTTGGAAATAGCAGCCCTGCTTATCAGCAACATTTGGAGCTCTTAGCAAAATATTTCTCTATTTCTTTAATTTAATTAATTCAAATATGGAAATATTGGTTATAATCTTCTTTTTGTCCTTCACTACATCATACTCAACCTGTTTTGATACAATTAAGGTATAAGAAAATAACCTATCTTGTGGAGTAGACCTTTTTGAAGTATTTGTTGCAGGTGTTTTAGGAGTTGGGGGAAAATTTGTACAAGATAAAGTGGAGGTAGGTGATCCTTTGCTTCTATTTTATATAAAAAAAATTTTCCCAAGTGTTGACGGTGCTAGACCCGCCAAAATTAAGGGGATCTCCCCTGTAAGAAGTCCCAACTAGACCTCAGAATGTTTGAAGTAGGAGTCCCAGCAGTGGGTGGTAATGTAATTCCTTGACCATGGTAGCGCAGAGGTAAGTATGACAGATTTGGGTTGAAGCAATTGTGTGACCTTGTGGAGAGTCAAATGAGATGCATGGGGATTCTAACACATGGAGGGGAAAATGAAGTGTGCCCCTTAGAAGCCTGTAATAGTACACAAACTGAAAGGAACACACGAGCAAAATGCCATCACAAGATGAAATGTTGAATAGTCCACAAACCAAAGTGATAGGTTAATCGAAAAACACACATTCAACAATATTCATACAATTGCGTACAAAGTAGTTCACAAGAAAATGCGTAAGTTAAAAAACATACATTTCTAAAGCAACTAGAATAGTCCAACTATATTAACAACATATGCATGAAAGCGCGTTGGATATGTTATTATTATTATAAGTGAAAGTTCGGTCCATACATACACCATTGAAAACCACTAGCCCCAGTAGTGGAACATTACAGTCAAGAACACTTGCTCCTCCAAAGAAGTATACTCGCCCTACGTTGTGGAGAAGCGAAGTCTCCTCACAATACTTCCAAGCCTTTTCTAAGCCTAAGCCTAGCCAAACGCTTGGCTCCCAAAAACCTCTTCTAAGGGTTATGAGGTTATATTTATAACAAAGGGTGGGGTGACCCTTGACATTCCCCTTTGTGACTCTTTGACTACCCTCATGACTCTTCAACTTCTTTACAAATAACTCATTACATTACATAGTGACTGTTCACATTCCACTAGTGACACTTGGAATTTCATTTACAACATATTTACAACTAGTATACATTTTCCACATGTACCCATGTGAGACAAAATAGGCTAGAGACAGCCTAACAAGACAAAACAATATGATTCTAAATTTTGGGGAAAGACCAACTCAGCAACTTCCACTTGATGCTTCTCGGTCACGTATTGATGCCAAGCTTGGTACTGTGCAAGATGTCCCCAAACTACTTGATGGTGTATTTTTGATAGTGGACTCTTGCCTCTATAGCTTCTGGGTATATTGTCTTAGAACCTTTTTCCAACTCATCTTGAAGCATGTGCAACATGGTATTGACCATTGCAGGACCACCAATGTACTTCTGCATGTTTTGTGCACTCAACTCTAAGTTAACGTTGGTGGACTCTTGCCTTAGTTGGTCCATTTAACTGTCGATCTCTAGTTGGACTTGGTTCTTATGATTAGCCTCGGCGAGGGAACCAATTGATGGGATCCTGTGCGTTCTCACCATGACATCCAAACTCTTATACAACCGTGCATATGAAGCCTGTATGCTGCTGACAAACAGGGTGGGCTACTCATACTTATGGATCAACATCCAGACCTTTTCTTTGTTAAGCTTTGCCTACGGCTTCATAATTTTTGGCAAGTAAAGTGGGGCCCCTTTGTACCACATTGTCTACTCTTGCACATGGGCGATGGAAGCATGTCTGTCCTTAAGAGTTTGAACCAAATTTTTGCTCCGTTGCTGTAAGCCCTACACACGGACAACCACCTTATGCACAGTGACAAATCCGTCATAGAGATTCTGCATGGTAGTTTGAAGTGTTGATTCTTCAACAAGTATTGATTTCCTCATCTCTACCATTGCAGAACCTGCACTTTACTCTTTGGATTTTTTTGCCTCTTGCCTGGCTGCCTACAAGTTCTTTTCCATTTGTTCATTCTCGACCAACAAGAAATTAACATTTGAACTCATGGCTCCTGCATATGCCAGATTGTTATCGATAATGACAATTGGATGCTTTTTGACATCTGACACTATCAACTTTCCTTCAAATGTCGTTTATTTCGGATCTTCAACCTGTATGGGCATTGTTTTCTCTATCATCACGCCATGCCTTTCTTCTTGCTCCTGTTTCTTATTCTCTTCCCTTTATCTCCTTCTTAGCTCCTACTCTTCCTTAAACTTCTTATTCGTTTCCTGCAACTTTAGTTCTACTTCCTCCAACCTTTTCTTTTCTTTCTTCCTTCACTTTGCTCTCTTTAGCCACTGCTTCCTCTTTTCCTCCACTACCAAAGCTGCTTTCTCAGTGATAAGATCTGCTCTCATCTTGTGGCTTTGCTCAACGTCTGGGTTCTCGAAAATATTCCTCTTTCCCTTATCCTGCAGTGGATTGCTACTGATTTTTGTTGTTGTTGTTGCTTCCTATGCTGCTACTCCCTGCAGGGAAACCTTCCAAGTTGTGGCTCTACTGAACATATATGAAGGATAGTGCGATGCTGGGTGCATATCTAAGTGAATGATGATGCATGCGAGTGAAAAAGTGTAGGAATCAATCAAACTGAAGGAAACAAAGCATGTGGAGAGAGTCACCACAATGACGACCTTTCTTGCAAAAACTGGGTGATGCATGCAACACTTGGGAAAGGTAATGCAAAACTTAAAACAATAATTATACAAGCTAAAACAAGTTAAAACACCAGTGGTCATTCAACAAAATGAGAGAAATGACACTCTCACAAGATAAGCAAACAAAAGCAACAAAAAAGTAGCAAAAGCCTAGAAAAACAAAACTTACCCGAAAAAGCAATGACCATCTCATTGAAGGTTCCTTGATCTCCTCGAGAATGCCATATCTCCAAGATCAAATGTGAAAATGAGATTTGGTTGCACCGATTAAATAGATTTGGTCGATTTAGGGTTTATGATGTGAAGGCCAAAAATAAAGGAAAAAGTGACACTTGGCGACAATTTCCATAATAACTCAAGTGTCTCCTCCGAGCTGCTAAAAATAGATCCCTATTTTCTAGGGATGATTTTTTCACTTTTTTTGTTTTTGCTTTTTCGAGAAAAATCTGCCATGCATTGCTCAGAGAGATTGCGTAGTTCTAGGAAGGATTGAGAAACTCATTGGCTCATGCACTTAGGAACTTCTGAGGGAGGAAGCTTCTGCACAATTTCTGGGTTGAGTGGCTTTGAGATGCTTCTCATGCTCTGTGTAGTTTCCCAGCGGAAGGTTGGCTGTTAGCTGGCTCTGCCCAATTTTGGAGCTAAAGGCTTACTGATATCTTGGACTGCACAATTTTTGAGAGCAAGACTGGTTGCCCTCAAGGATTGCACAGTTCACTAAGGCAAGCCTAGAACCGGGTTAAAACCAAGTCAAGATATCAGATTGTGGGTTAGACAGTCAATCAAGCAAGAAAACACAAGCCAAAATGCAAAGGATGAAGCTCATTCAAAGTACAAGTACCTGGGTCAGTTCGAGATGAGATGTTGTGATTTAGGAGGGAGGCTCCAAAATGAAGCATAGGAAAACTTTTGGAGGGCGGTTTTAGCCACTACAACATTGACGACACATTGGTAGAACTCCCACTCTTTGTATGGACTTTGTCTCATGTAAAGCGAGTCTAACTCTTACAGAAGTATTGTTCGATTCTTTGATTATCATATCTTCTTCATTAGCTTGAGTTAAAGATGTAGTCTCTACCATTCTCTTTATCAACATCACACATACAAAGCCAAGGAAACTGAGTTGTTTTGATGGGAATGAGGGGTATATTGATGCGCAAGTGATATAGGATGTCAGAGTTTTAGTTTCATCTCTGGTGTTGCTTCGCTTCTAGCGAGCCTGGACAGTACCTCGACAGAGTCACTTCAGGGACATAAGTGTTGCTCCACTGCCAGCGAGCCTGGACAATACCCTGAAAGATTTACTTGCTTCACCTCTTTGCACACGAAGCCTTTTTATTCTTTCGCCTTTATTTTTTTTTTCATTTTTCAAAGAACTGTGCATAGGCACTTGTTTAGTTCATGAGGCAGAATAGGGATCCCATCTTATTGAGGGTAGAAGAGGTTGTCCCTTCAAATAATGATGTTTATATATACCTTTGACATACTTGTTAGTGTTTTTCCCGTCTCCTTACTCTCCTTGACTAAGTTGACAAGGCTTAACTGAATCTAGAAAACCGATTAGAGTAGGCAGTACAAGTTAAGAATAAAAGTGTTGTGATTTCACCATGACTCACTCTGAAAGGAACATATTTTCCATCAAGGTATCATTGACTAAAAGAATGCAAGATTCTCATAAAAGGAGGGAATAGACAGATAACCAAGTGTTGCTAGCTATAAAAGTCCTTTTGTATTTCACCTTTCTTGTCTTAAGAAGCCAAACACGGTTTCATGTGGAAACTAATCGTATGGGTACTCAAACAAATAAGAAAATGAAAGAAGTAAGACTAAGCAAAATAGAGTAAGAAACACAAAATAGGAAATAAAACACTACTCCCACTCCTAAGCTAATCAGAGCATGGGCCAACTCATGTGAAGTGATATTTCCAATGTAGCCATCGATACATTGGTTGACCCCTGTAGGCAATAACATGATTGACAAGAAAGATATTTAGGCATACCAATAGACAAGAAAGATAAAACGATGCAAGCCAAATCGTTCGAAGTTTGTATGCATTCACAGAAAAGAAAAGATTGAAACAAAATGAAAGGAACTCTGCAGATGTATCATGGTGTCCAGTGACATTATGCATGGAAGGCAAGCATGTACACACCTTCGAACGTGATAAACTAGAAAACATGAAGAAAGAAGAAATTTTTTCATTTCACAACCGTGCTTGCTACGTATGAATTCTCCAGTGCATGAGAAATAGGATTGTGTGATTCTGAAGGGGATGCGAAAACTGCGAATTGGATTGATTTTAAATGTGAACAAGAAAGTGATGAGGAGCCTAGGGAGATTCAACAAATTTCTGATCGGAAGGGGGATTGATCTCAAGGCTACAAGAACTTGACATAACCATGAGTTCGGGCTAAAGTGCTTTGACATCTTGAGGGGTTTCCACTGCATCAGAAGATGGATCATCAAAGACTGGTGGCTTAGAAAGATCAATAATAGGTGAATTAGAATCATGATTAAATGAATGAGTGAAAAGATTACGACAACCACGATCATAAAATTCAAGATGGACAACGACATCCTCATGATTTGATGAATCATAAAGAGGGGGTGATGAAAAATAATAATATTCACCCTCTATGTTTCCAGAAATGAAAGATGAGAGATTGAGTGGATCTAGGAAGATAGATTTTTCCTCTCCATAATCAAATGATAGATTGACATCCCACGCATTTTGTGAATGGTCGGAAGTGGAAACATCTAGATATAAGTTTTCATAAGATGGAACATAAATGGCATAATCACAAAAGATGTTAGGATAAAGCTGATGAAGTCCAGAATTAAGGAGGTTGTCCTTCACCACAACTTCTTGTTTAAACTCCCACACATACTCATCGAAAATGATAGCGTAGGTTGGCTGTTCAACACTAACTCCATCCAAAACTTGATCCTCATGAACATTACATGTGTAATCTAGAACGGATGAACACAACACACCAAAATATGGAGGATCAAAGGAACCAGTGGACAAAGGCTGAGTGAATGAGACCACGTGACAATCATCAGGCTTGTAGTCCAAATTTGCGCAAAAATCTAGAGTAGGTGAGGTAGGAGGAGATAGTGACAATTCAACAGGTGGGTTCACAACTTCTCCCACCTCATCCTGCGGAGCTAGAGTTGTTTGATGAGAAGGGGACATAGGGTCACTTGGGACAACAACCTCATCCATCTCAGATGTAAAAGCTCTAGCACCGAGGTATGTTGGGAGGGAGTTAGAAGTTTCGAACTTGTGCCGATTCTCATAAATGTAAACAATATATTGAAATATTCCTTCCAAAAAATTCCAGTCAACTTAATCTTTTGTAAATTCAAAACAATAATGAAGAAAATGATCATAAAAGTGCTCAAGCGATTCGTTGGGTGCTTTTTGCAATTTTAATTTCTTTTGGTTAAGTGCTTTACAATCATAAAAGACAAAGCATGGCATAATTCTCTGAACATGTGATCGAAAGAGTGTATAGAGGCTGCGGACAATGTGTGACACCATTTCTTGACCCACCCTTTGAACATGAAAGCAAACAACCCACATGCGATGTCATCCAAGGGACATCATTCCTGTCATAGAAGCCCAAAAAGTAAATTGTGTGAATGAATAGGGGTATTCCATTTTCGCCATCAAATTTGTATCTTGACAAGTCATCTATAACATCCACTTACACATCGAAATTAGTAGCGTGAGAAAAATATGTCAGGGTTGTGATTGAGGTATAAGTCATGAATGATGTGAAAAAATTCAAAACAGACTTCAAGGGTGTTGGGTTGTGTTATATTTTTTCCATGACTAGCCCACGTAGTTAACCGGGGGGTTAGAGGGGGGGCAGAGTCCCCATTCGTTGCGCCAATTGTGTAGCTGGGGGGGGGTCACAAGGGGTTTGATGGGTGCAGGTAACCCACTCTATGGTTTTGTGCATGATTTTCGCACATGGTTTTGGATGTAATAGCTTTTGGTCCATGGTTTTAGATGCGATGGTTGTCGGTCCATGGTATTGGATGCTTCAACATGTATAAATATGTATTGTAATATTGAAAGGAACATAATGAAAAATCAAGTTGGTAGTCCCGGTTTTGGAATCCAGGGGAAAATCTCTATGTATATGTGTTTTATGTGTTATGCTCTTGCATTGTTTATTTTATGTGTTTTAGAATTC
>APFE030457290.1:106507-118688 GCA_000404065.3 Pinus taeda | reverse complement strand
CTTCGTAGCTTAGAATTATTTTTTCCCATATTTCTATGGCTGATTTGAGCTACATGACCTTGAGAAACTCTGATTTTGACAAACTTCCCAATATGATAGTAACATCTTTGGCATTGAGTTCATATTGCTTTCTATCTGCCGTATCTGAAGGAATCGTTGATGGATATGTATATCCTCCTTCCATGATTCCCCAAACATCCGTTCCAAATTATTGTAGATATGTTGTGGTTCTTATCTTCCAATAGACAAAATTACTCCTATCGAAGATTGGCAGTCTGATGGATCCCTCTCTTTCTTGATTACTCATCCAGATGGATCTTCCTTCAAGTGATGAAGCTTCTTCTCAAGGACATGCTCTGATATCAATTTTTGGAAATAATATTGAGAGAGGAGGGGTGAATCAGTATTAGAAAATCAATAATCTTTTCATTTCCATTATCAGATTCATATACACTACTTCAGTTAAGGCAACCCGCGTGTATACACAACTGTGTTTAATGCAACTAGCATATATCCAGTAAACTTATGATTCAATTATTTGATCTTTAATGAGTGCATCAGAACATTATTAACCATATAAATAGTAAACAGGTGCAGTAAAATAGAACAAATAATCACACATAAGAAGCACACATGAACACCATGATATAAGGTGGAAACCCAATGTGGGTGAAAACCACTTGCTGCAATTGTCTTTATCTTCCTTTTAATAAGAAAATTCTTTTTACAATTTTGTACTGGTGCAGACTCATACCAGTACACAGGCACCCACCTACAGAAGGCTACAACCTTCTCTTGTTCTCCAGCTACTACTGGAAGGGAGATACAACCCCCTAGCTCTTGTACTAGCTGATGTACTACTATGTAGGTGTTGACCTACAAAAGACTACAACCTTCTCTTTTCTTCTAGGGACCACGTTTCATAAGTTTTCAGACTAGATCCATCAATACAAAACAATCACTACTGCAATATAACCATCAACTCTGAATCACCCTACGAATCACTGAAACCCTGTCATCAAAACACGGTCACCATAACATAGTGCAGAGCATAGAACTCTGCAACAACCACTAGAACCAACAACAACCTCAAATATCAAATATCTTAAAGTATACGCTACTTGACCGTGTCGGACCAGTGTGTATATGCCTTTTCACCAAAAGGAACCCATATATAGATCTGAAAATAATTACTTATACCTTCGCTGCAATTTTCAACTTCAGATATACCCAGAACATAAGATATAAAGGATTAGACATGTGTCAGTATTAAGATATATTCATTATCAGACCATATAATGATAATGCATCTTAGTCTTCATGATCCTGATCCATCAACCTTCATCAACCGCATAGGTGCACCCTTGGTTCAGATTAAGCAAAGCATCACAAACCCATAACCAACATACTAGATCTCACACTTCATCAGATATTCATTACTTGCACACTTGCTCTTTGGCCAAATGATCTTCTTCTCCTTATATAGGTTTAGGCCTCTCTCAATACCATGGTCCAAAACCACGTAGGACCAATACCTTGGACCCAAAACCTGGGTCAATACCTCAGACCAAATACCATGGACTAAATACCAAAATACCATGGACCAAATACCACAGATCAAAACTTAGTTTTCCGACATGTATGCACCTTTCCTTCTGTTAAAGTGCGTGTGTACATTATATGCGCCTTTATATATCGTGAACCTACATGTATACACTACTTGGTATATAGTGAACCTGTGTCTATACGCGACTTGGTAAATAGTGAACCTGCGTGTGTACATGACTTGGTATATAGTGAAACTACGTATATACGTGACTTGGTATATATTGAACCTGCGTATACCTTTCTTTCTTCATTTTGTGAGTCTAAACTGTGATCTTTCATCTGAGTGAGTTGCCATCAAGGACAACACTTGAGTGATACCTGTATCATAATGCCAACAACAATATAGAATCTTAATGACTCTATATCAAACCCTAGACATAAGAGAGTTAGTAATTTAAATAAAATTTCAAAGTGATAGTACCTTTTTATATGAAAAAGACTTGCTATAGATCATGTGATCTTAAACATACCTTGATTTGCTTCTTTTATAAACCTTGTAGGATTTCCTTATTGAAGTGATCCCTCTGTAACAAAGCTTCTTACTTCTTTTGGAGTCTTTCTTTAAATCTAGCCATATTATTATTGCAAGCTCCCTCTAGACTTTAAAGTATTCCTACAAAATTTCCTTCAAGGGAAACACAAGAGAGAGGATTATAAGCACAAATGAAACTCAAAGAAATAAAGGGAATCAATAAATAATAGGATACTTATCTTTTGTGAAAGAGGTAGGGAAGCTCCCTCTTGATCTTACATCAACCTAGACTTGTGAGGGATTCCTTTTTCAAAATAACTCAAGAGCAAGACATTAAATCTAACTAAAATTGATTCTAGAAACAAACATAAAATAAAGAACTTAGAACAAAAGCCTAAATTATGAGAGGAGGATATATCAGACTTATTAGAATAAGTCTTTGACTTCAGTTTCCTCATTTTTAGACTTTTTTTGAGAATTTTCTTAAGTAGCAATATTAGCTTGATCCCTTTATCTTTTTCTATTCTTAGGATTATTAAGACATTGACTCTTGTAATGTCCCATCTTATGACAATGGTAACATTCTATTTTAGATAGATCAATCTTCTTCTTTGGCCCTTTTAACTTCTTTTATCCTTCTTTCCTTTTGACATGAGCAGAGTACACAGTACAATTCCCTTCATTTCCTTGTTTAGCTTCTACAAGGGAAATACGAGCTTCTTCTTGTATACATGTAGAACAAATTTATTTGAATGATGGTATTCTTCCAGCTACTAATACCAAATACAAATGCATTTCGTGATTTTGGTAGTCCTAGAAGGGAAAAATTACAAGTTCTGATTCGGGTACCATCTCATCGATTTCTTGAAGTTCATCCTTTATACAAGCAATTCTTACAAAATATGAGGACATTGTATCATACTTTCTCATCTTAAATATTCGTATTTATTCTTCAAACTAGCTATGTGGACCGCCTTCGACCATACTTCCCACCATTGCTGGACACATCATACATTGCAGAAAATCTCACACCTGCAAATTTAAATCCAGACTGCATGGAATAAGCCACAACTGATTAGATCATGGAAACGTAGATCAAGAACAACCGACAGAAAAGGATCCAACTATATGGAGTTATCAAAGAAGGTGAACTCCTTCACCAGGGCAAATGGATCACTAGGGACCAAGTTCAACATAAGTTTCCTCATCTCATGGAGGAACTCAACGCAATGGGGACCATTGCTTCCTAAGGGGGGAGGAATGATCTAGGTGGATATTTGTGGCCACAAACCTATTCCACTTGGACCCCCACCATTGTTTCTTTCAGTTTTTCAGTTTCCTTATTTGTAGTACAATTTACTATTCTTGGCAGTTTTCCAGGTCCTAAACTTCCAGAGCTGTTTTGAGGCCCTAAACAACTTTTGTTTTTGGAAAAACAGGGGCCAACATGGGCATAGATTGATGTTGGCCACTCAAAAGTTGTATTCCTCAGATAGATATTTCTAATGAGGTATTGTACGTGTCAAATGGAGATCGTATGCCGAAGTTACAAACCCGGGAAGTTGATGTACCAATTTACCCAAACTGGTCTCATAGTTTGGCGCTTCATCTCATAGGGTCAAGTTTTTAGATGTTTAAGGTTTTCCATTATTTCTCAATAATAAGTAGGCCTTTGAGCCTCATTGTAATATAGTTCAGAGGCATGTATCCACCACATCTCTTCTCAAAGATAAGCTACCATTGCCCAAGCTAGTCTTATTTCCGTTATGTTTGTAAGCATACTTCATTATTTGATATTAATGAAATGAAGTGTTATATCTGTTGCATCTCTGTCTTTATGGTTATATATGTAATTTGTTGCATTCCTATTTAAATTTAGATAAATTTTTGAGATGAAAGACCTCAGAGAGTTACACTATTGTTTGGGTCTTGATGTATGGAGGGATTCTTGCTAGAATTTTCTGTCTCAAGGAAAGTATGTCACGAGCTTACTGAAAAATTTCAGAATGGATCAATGCAAGGCTGTGTCAATGCCTTTACAATAGAATACTAAACTTCAGAATAATGATGGTTTTAAGGAGGTCGATGCAACACTATATAGACAACTGGTTGGGAGTCTAATTTAATTGACTATAACTAGGCCATATTTGGATTTTGCAGTCAGTGTATTGAGCCAATTCATTTCAAAGCCTTTTGAGAATCATTGGGTTGCAACGAAAGGAATCTTAGGGTATCTTCAAGGAACCTTAGACTTTGGTATTAAATATATTAATTCGTTTGATGTTAGATTGACATGTTTCTCAGACTCAGATTGGGCTATAAATCTAGATGACCAACAATCCATAACAGGTTGTGCATTCAACATTGGGTCCGGGGTCATTGCATGGAGCAACAATAAGCAAAACATTGTATCCTTGCCTTCATCAGAAGCAGAGTATCAAGAAATGTGTGAGGTAGTTTGGTTGAGAAGACTTCTCCAGGATGTTGGAGAAGAACAAAAAGTTGTAACAATGATCAGATGTGACAACCAGAGCTCAATCAAACTTGCAAACAATCCATTGTTTCGTAAAAACACCAAGAATATATACAAAATTTCACTTTGTTAGGGAGAAGGTTCAGTCAAAGGAAAACCATACTGAATATTGTAATACTTGTGATAATGCTGCAAACATCTGTACTAATCCTCTTTGAAGAATTAACTGTGAGTTATTTAGGGAGATGCTAGGAGTGCTAGTGAACCCTTTCTCCATTAAGGGGGAGTGCTGAAATTAATGTAGAAATGTATTCTTGGAGAAAGTTCGTTCATTAGTTAAGTGTGAGCCTTAGATTAGGATTTAGTTCCTACATCTTAGGAGTTTGTTCTAACTCTCCTATTTTCATGTAAACTATTTATTCATGGTGATTAATGATGAATGTGTAGAGCGTTTTGCAAGAGGCAGTCTCCAAGTGAATCTCCTCACCTGTGAGTTGCTTATTTTAATGAATATATCATGCGTCTTCCATTTTTAACACATAAGGTCTACATAACCTAAAGCAAGACATCTGTTAGACTGCCATTACATGATTTTTATTTGAGTATTTGTTGGACTCTTAGTCAAAGGCATGTTTTTTTTTGAATCCCCAAGGGGCTCCACCCAACTTATCACTGAGAAATAAAGCCTTTGAAATAATAAATGACATAAAGAGCTAGGTGGACAAGGCTTGTGGTGTTGTTGCCTCATGTGTCAATGTCACTGCTCTCGCGACTAAAGAGTCGCGTTGTTGACTCCTGTGCCGAGTCGGTTAGGGCAGTAAGTCATGAATGTTGTCTTCTATTTAATTTTATTTTATGCCATTTTAGGATAATTCGATCAGTTTGAATAGGATGGAGGACCACAATATCATGTACCAGTGGGGCATAATGACAACCTAAAATTCACCACACAAAATGTGACCCTTTTCAACCACCTGGCTCCCTCCTCTAAGGTGGCTACCCTCATCAATTCTTTTGCCTCCAAGAGACCTTGTTACTGTTTCAGGTATCACAGTAGTTGCTAAATACTGGCCTAAATTTTTGAAAACCATCTGTGTGATGATGTTTAACAGTTATGTTGGGATAACACACTGTCGATGTCGGGCACTGCACTGTCTATACAAAAGTTGAACAAAAGCTTCACCTAGAGGCTCTACACCACTTGTCCTTTGAAGACATCCACCAACACCATCGCGTTGGACATCTGCACAACCAACGTGTTCAACAATGAGTATTACATAGACCTAATCAACCGGTGGGGATCAGCATATCTACACCCACTGCCGCACCAAAAAAATCGTGAAGGAATTTGCCCTTAATCTTAACATCTTTTCTTCCACAACTTTGCAGTGGGCATGGTAAAGAGGACCCAACTAAACATGCTGACTGGATCAAAAGGGGATATCAGACGTAATTTTTCCGTTAGAAATCTGGCCTCGATAATCAACATTATTGAATCCTACGCGTCATTCATGTAAACACAAACTAGTTTGACGAACATTGCTGATTTCTAGTTTTCCAAAGGTTCTTAAATGTGATTTTTGAATATGATTTTTTCCTTCAGTTGTACATGTGCACTAGTGTGTATCATTCTAGTGATACACACTAGAATAGACGTTGATTACCCTTTTGTTAAGGGACTCCTTGATATGAAGTCATTGGTTCAATTCCTTGCCCCGATTGAAGTGATATCTTGAATATGATGATGAAGATATAATCTTTCCAAACTTATGAATTAAATTTATTATTAAATAAAATAGATAGATTATTTATATGGATGAAATTCGGTTTAATCAAAATGAACTTTGTGTATAATTTTTAACACTTCCAACTCGTACAGTATCATGAATAAACAAAGGTTGTTGTGGAGAAACAAGTCCCTGCCTCTAGTGAAATCTACTAATGTCCTTTCCCCTCAGCTGCCTAGAACATGAAGGGTGACTTATACCGTACATCTTGCATGGGTATCTAACTGGTATCCTTAATTTAGCCATATGAAATGAACATTAGTTCTTGACATTTCCCCTTGGGGAATGGGGAATAGAGGATTTTCTCTACAACTTTCTATTGTCCTACCATGGTACAGAACCAACCAGAGAACTGTCATTCATATATGAGGTTGCATGGAGATGTTGTGCATGTCATTTCATTTAATGTATATATAAGAGAAATTGCATGGCAAAGCATAACTCCATCTCCTCTCCCAGGGTGAATTAAGTAAGTAAGGTAAGAAGTCAGTGAACTATCTGTAGAGTTGGATTACAGTTTATGAGTTGTACAATATAGGTAGCTTATAATTATAACCTATTGTTGGGATGAATGCTTGCTAGCTTCCTGGCTAATAAGTATATAAACATTTTCTAATATAAGAGCCTTCACTCCCCTCCCCTTCCATATAAACCTTCATAGTGACAAGCCAAATGCAAGAATACAACGACGAAAATGAATAACCCATATGCAACATTTGCAAACTATCGGTCTCTGTTCTCACACACACTTTGGTATGTTCAGTGGTTTGTAATGACTGCCTGATTCCCATCAACTGATTTCCATGACTAGCTATCACTAGAATTCCCACCCACCCGACTTTACCCCCTCAATTATAGCATATTGATATTGAGATATAGTACCACCCGTTGGAGAGCCAATGCTACTCGATGAACCAGTTTAAGCGCTTGAGTTAGTGCCAGTTCGCATTTGAGATCGAGACAACTAATTGCCGGAACAGAGCCCATTTAGAAAGTATTTCCTTCACTATAGTTTTCTAACAACAAAACTCACCTTGTAGCAGAGAGTACAACATTCCTGAGTTTCTTCCTTGGTTGAGGACTTCCTTGTAGAACCTAACAATTCAGGCATAACAAGTTTGTAAACATCAATAGTCATTACAAATTAACTATCTAGTTACACATGAAGTGATGTATCATATGGCATATGTTATTCGAGAATAACTATTTGTAGGTATAGAGAACACTAATCTTTCTCCTATTTATCACAATTTCAGGTTATAAAGGGCAATGACTATTGTTCCTGAGACCGAAACAGGTAAAAGATATTTACCTGATCAATAATAACTAAAGAATCGTCCCAACGAAAGGAAAAATAGCTAAGCATGCAGTCCTCATTCTCTCTAACAAGTTCTGTGTTAGATCCAAGTCATTTGCAAAATGGACTTAAGGCGCTGATTACCATTAGGAAAATAGATATTTGTGATTTGACCTTGCATGCATACCACCTCCAACAAAATCCAGAGACTTAATTACACTATAAGTTAGTTTTGAATTTGAATTAAAAATTCCTAGCATTGTAATAAAAAAACATCACTTGCAACATAACTAAGAATGATTGTTTGTAAATTGTAATACTTGTCAAAATATTTGTTCTCATATATTCATAATAACCATTATATTTAAATGGATGACCAAGGAGATTTTAGGTGTCTCTGCTAATTCAAATCCTTCTCCACACCATGACCATCTTCTCTCAATTGGACTTTGTCATATACAAGTTTAGACAGGGCTCAAACTTGATATGGTTAATTTTTTCTTCATACTAGTTTACATAGAAATAGGTGGTATGTTTGTTACCTTTCCTTAAAGAGTTTTGTTTTCTATAGTATTGCTAGGAATAGGAAAAAATATTGTTTACAAAGTGTAACTAAAATAAGAAACGTTTTCTATCAAAAACCCATGTTGTTAAGGACGATTATTGAAACAAGGTTGGATTCCATTGGAATATCCTAATAGTGTATTGGATCCTCCTCATCTTCTTTATCATTTTGATTAGATGTATTGTACAAATAATATAAGTACACCTCTCGTAACATTTAGTATCTACAATCTTTGCGTTGGGTAGGAAACCATTAGGGGGTTGACCATAATCAAAGCATGCTCTACATATGAAAGCTACTTTATTATAGTCAAGTTTTTTATTCTAGACCTTTCCAGTTGCATCAATCAAAATATTCTTAGGTAGACGATCTGTGAAGCCCACTTCCGCACAATACCTAATTTGGGTTGTGATATGTTGTTGTTGGTTTCCGGGGAGAAAAAATGAAACTAACCTCAAGAATTTATGATGGAATCCAAATATTTAGGTCCTAGAAGTGAAAACGTTAGATTGGGGATCCTTACCCACATTCGGTGGAGGGTTCACAGAATGGAGACTGCGTTTTCAGGCATAGGCCTACATATCCCATAAATCGAGGCCCTAAGAAGGATGTTATCCTTGTCTTCATCAGATTCAAATTAAACTATATAAAAACCATGTGAGCACAAGGATAAAAGTTTCCTCATGGAGAAGGGTTTTCTAAACTTGGGAGATCCACTTGTGAAGACCTGTGAGACATGGCAAAAAACCTTTGAAATGACATACTTACAGATAAGCCTTAAGACTACGAGCCTTAAGACTATTGCGTGATCACTAGCTTCTTGACCAAGGGAGATGGTCGGAGACACAACTGTCTTTGTGACATAATGGGTAGTAGAGTTCTGAAGCAGTTTAGGGAAACAACATATTTAAAATATTTTGCCACACCTCATGTGGGTTCTGACCCAACCAAAAATACAAAAATCTGGGCAAAGCCACTTCCGTTACCAGCTGAATGTGAAAACTCAACATGTAATTAAGGTTGCTTGGGATGCACTTCTCGCCAAAGAAAATGATAAGAACAACTATGGGGTTGCCTAAGATTTCTATATTATATAATTAATAAATATAAAAATTAATAACAACAACATGACAAACTTATGGGTACTCACGCCGTGATTGCATGCAACCCACGTTGCAGTATGATTATGAAATTGAGACCTGTACATGTCACTATGATTTACTTAATAAAGCAAAGACACCGCCTTGAAAAGTCTGGATCGACAACGACACCCCTAGCCAACCAACAAATAGGTTTAAAGCCTGCAAAGCCCTCAACAACACCCCCAACCAGCCAGCAGACAGGTTTAAAGCCTAGAATGCAAGCAATTACCCAGAAAAGAAATAGATAAATATCCTCATGGCCAGGAAGGAACATGTAAAGGCTTATAAAGATCATGTTTTCGCCCCCAACTAGCCAATAGATAGGTTTAAAGTCTAGAATGCAAGCAATTACCCAGAAAAGAAATAGATAAATATTCCCATGGCCGGGAAGGAACATGTGAAGGCTTATAAAGATCATGTTTCTAGATTGCAGGCTGGAGAGGGTAATTGTGAATGAAGGTTTCAATTTGGCTTGCATAGTGGACAAGACAAAATGACACTATAAGTTTTTTAAGCTTTTTCAAGAGCAAAAATAGTCAATAAGGTAGAGGCATGTGCTTCACACGTGAGAGCTAAGCGATCAGGGGTTGTAAATACACACAACTGATTCATCTTATACATCTAGCCATGGTGGAGGGAATAATCTAAAAAGGGGGTTTGATTGATTTTGGTAGGGAGATGAAGGGCAGTCCAAATAGGTTCAAAGAAGGGATAATCAACATAGAGAGGGCGCCAAGATTCACAGTATGGACAAATGTGATGGGGCTTCCTTTGTTGGATAGAGACAAATTAAAGATCTATCTGAATATGGCAATGGAAATATGAGTATTCATTATGGTAACAACATCTTAGAAAAGTTGAGAGGTTTTTGGAAAAAAAAAGGGTAAAGGCATCATCTGTCTTTCGCACCTGGTTATGCTTCTATCTATTACATGTGAGACTTGGTGATTAAAAGGCTCGTTGGTGGTGGAAGGGCGGTAGGCTGCGGTGGCAAGTGTGGCTCAGGACTAGCTAAGAGTGCGCTCATAACTCACACAACACATATGTAGCAAGAAGAATGCGCGAATAAATCACATCGCACACTGACGTGCCAACTGAACCCACTGCCATACCAAATTCAACTTTTCCTTAACTGCACACCCATGCACTAAACTTCAAAGAGATCTTAAGTTTTTAACGAGCTCAGATGCTGCTGTTGGTGCTTTAACTTAGTCAGTGAGAGAAAATGTGACTATTGAGGGTGCTTCAACAAGATCAAATGCAACTGGGATGAGAATCAGTTGGGTTAGTGCACGAACTAATCATAGCATCATAGCTCTGTTCCACTAGGTAAGTTCAATAATAATAGCATCATAGCTCTGTTCCATTAGGTAAGTTGTTAAGTTTGAAAATGGTTGCCCAAGGCTGCTTCTTGTCTATTTATATCCCATACAGTAAAGACTATTATAGTTGTAGTTTTATTAGCTTTAGTGTCATAGTAGCCACCATCATTTCTCCATATTTGCAGTGTGGCTTCAACATCCTGCCATAGTGTGGCTTCAACATCCCGCCATGAGAATCAAAGCATTAGAGAAAATTTTCAGTGTCTCCATATTTGTAGTGTGGCTTCAACATCCTGCCATGAGAATCAAAGCATTAGAGAAAATTTTCAGTGTGGCTTCAGCATCCTGCCATGAGAATCAAAGCATTAGAGCAAATTACTATTTGTGAAATCTACAAAAAGTTGTGATTTAGTCTTTGGAAGGTTGTTTGGTATATAGTCTTTAGAAATGAAGACATGTGGCTACAGTCTTTAGAATGGAAGACAAGTGGCTAATTCCATGTAGAATTTCAACATGTGTTACTATCTTGCAAAGTTAAGTTTCAACGATGCAAAATTTCAACATGTGTTGCAAAATTTCAACATGTGTTACTGCCATGTAAAGTTTCAATATGTGTAAGGTCTATAATATTGTTATAAGGTCTCTTAATTTCTCTTAATTTTTTCAAACATTAAATAATTGAAATTTACCCTAACTTTCAGTACATTTGCTTCGATATGAGGCCAAATAAGATGTTTAAATCACAGATTGGTCAAAATAATGGTTAGAAGAAACTCATAAGTTGACTAAAAGGTGTTTAAAAATACTTTATAAAATATAAATTAAAAACATTAGGTTGATTTGAATTAAATAACTTGGTTCCTGTGCCAGGACTAATGAAACAACCAGAACTATTGAAACATCTGAAAAATTATTACAATAGTCCCTACAGCCCCGAAAGGGCAAGGACTAATAAGTCAAAAGCCATTATCAGTTCTAAGATATTACAAACCAATAAAGTTAAAAGCCATGATGTGATAAGATATTTTTCCTATAAATAATTATTGATAAAAATATTGACAATCAGAAATCTAACTAAGTTGATAATTATGGATAAATTTTTATCCATAATTGAGTTCATAGTTAGTTACTTTTCTCAAATATCTAATTGACTAATGACATAAACATATATTAGACTTTTAATAAAAATATAAATTTAAGAGTAAAAATAAAAAAAATACACATAGATTAGACCACTAACATTTAGTGGTTAAAAATAAATTAAGGACCGACCTAAGGTCTCACTAAAAATAGCTAAAGCACCGACATAAGGTTCCACTAAAAATAGATTAAGCTCCCACTTAAGGTGAGATAGGGTATATTAGAAGTTTTATTTCTTAATTTAAATATAGTTTTATGAAATTTCGTGAAAGTTTTAAACAATAGATTATAGTTGGTTTTGGTTTGGTTTGTATAAAGAATTATAGATTTTATTATTGATATTGGATAATTAAAATATATAGGGTTTTGAGGATG
>APFE030457290.1:91718-105529 GCA_000404065.3 Pinus taeda | reverse complement strand
AATCACTGTTTATTATCTAATATAATTTTAGTATTATTTAATATTTATGTATTTTGAATATTTAATTAATTTTTAATGGGAACAATAGGAAAGGGCATGCATCTTTTGGTCAGTTCTTCACATTCGATTTCTCAACTAGTTAAATGAACTTCCTAATAACAACATAGTATAAAGAACCCATAAATAAAGAATGGAAATTTTGGCAAGATTATGACAAAATCTCACATAAATTTTTGAAAATATGGGTTATAACTCTCAAACTTCAGGATTTTGGGTGCCCCAGGGGTTTTTGATGGTGCTGAATCCATTTCCACCATAAAAAAATGGATCAAACCCTCCAACATTTTGATTTTTTTTTTTCTTCTGAAATTCCACCAAAAAATCTACCATCTAAACAAATTTGTGGTATCAGTAAACAATGCTTCCAATAACAAATTAGTTCAAACAAAACCTTTTCACAAAAACATAACGCAATGCTTTTGATCCAATGACAAGGCCATCCACATTCGTTCTCCTTAACTAGTTGAATGTGCCCCCCAGTAGAATGGAAGTTCAAACCCTCATGAGGCCTTTTCGTGAATATAGACCATAGTGCCTTTGGTCCAACTATAATTACAAGATATTGAATGACAAATATTTCTTTTTTTGTATTTCAATCATAGCCATAACCATAACCATTTTTTGTAAATCGGTTTTGCTAAGAGATTCATCTCCTAGTATCTTTGGTGTTTTTTTAACACCAAACAATGTTGAGAATTTCTGGAGTTTGATGTTGGTGTTCTTTATGACTTTATCAAAGTGGGAAAATTGAAAATTTGAATTTTTTATTTACCTCCATAAGTGACCTAGCCAGCCCTCCAAGAGACATGTCGGCCTAGTTATGAGAGACACCCATTCACATGATTAGAAAGCTATAAATAGCCCATTTGACCTCTTCCCAATGTACATTTCGAATCATTACATTCATCTATGTTTTGTTCGAAGAAGACAAGGAATATAAGGTCGAAATCATAAGGAAGATACTCACTCTATCATCCCTCACTCTAGCAATCAAAGGAGGCCGAGTTCTAGATGATTTTCTAAGGCAATTTTTTGGTGGCATAGTGCGATTTCTCTATGGCATAATGCAGAGTTTTGAGGCACTAATTTTGTAGCATTATCCAAATTTTGAGGCTAATACAAAGGACAAATTTCGCTACTCTTAGAGACCTTGTTTTTGTGGTATACTTCTGTGGCATAGAGCAAAGTCTAAGGCAAAGTTACAGGATAAACTTTAGCCCTCTTAAAGACCTTTTTGCAAACATCTTTGTGGATATGATTATGGAGGTTTGAATTGGTCCATGGTTATGGTCATCTTGGTAGTTAGTTAACTTTGATGTATTTTTTGTTGCATTGATTCTATAAAGCAAAGGTTGGATTGGATTTCCCCCCTTAATGGTTTTTCCCAAGGTAAAATCTTCTTGTCTCTTTGTGCATTTCTAATCTCTATTATTCTATTGTTTATGGTGTTGAAAATATGAAGTATAATTACTTAATGATCACACTACTACGCTAAACACATCTATATCATTTGAAGTATTTATCATAGTTAAAAAATAAAGTACTTTAATCTATTGTAATGGAAAAATCAACATGGTATCAAAGCTTTGGTGAAGGAAAGAGCACAAATATCACTCTTCAAGAAACCCTACTTTTAGATAATTTTGAAGAAACCCTAGATCTACAATCAAGTTTCATCCATGGATCCTACTATGAAATTAGAGAACAAGTTAGAAGGGGCTACCAAATTTAGGGCTTGGAAGACAAGAATTGATCTAATTCTTGCAAGGGAAGATATTTTAGAAATTGTACAAGGCAATGTGATTAAACCTACAAATCAAGTAGGAAAGAAGAAGTACAAGAAAGATGTCATTACTGATATAAGGATCATTGTGGAATCCATTAAGGATCATCTAATTTCATACATATCAATGTAACAACCCTGGTGAAAAGTTCATGTAATAAAGTTAATAAAGACAAAATAAGACCATGGGTAAGGGACACATATTCCAAGTTGAATGTTGGGAAAACATATCCTAGTGGGCATCACTAGATGTGTGCTTTGGCTAAGGAATATTGGCAAAGGCTAAGGCAAAGGAATTAAAAGGAAAAAAGTATATTTGGCACGTTTATCTTTGAAAATAAAGGAAATTAGGAGAAAAGTAAGGTGAAAGGTCATAGGTTGCATGTGAGGAGGAAATTGAAGGAAAATAATGGAAAATGAAGAAAATAGAGGCCTCATTCATAAAAAGCCTTTTGAGGATCAGTTGGAAATCTCTTGGTCAGTTCAAGTTTGGAGCTCTCTCATTACTCTCTCTCTCTCTCTCTCTCACACACACACACTCTTGGTCACTTAGATTTTTCTTGGAGCACTTTAGTTTTGGATCAAGGAAGGAAAAACAAGCAAAGGGAAAGGAAGGAAAGCAAGGATTAAGGAAGGAAAAACATGATCAAGCAGCTTCAACAGGAATACTTGCAGGTAACCTTTTTCATGTGTGATTCCCTAGCAGGCTTGGACATGCATGGATTTGCATGTTGGTGTATGATTCTTTTGCTATCAGTGGCATGGTTTTGCCGAGTTGTGACAATGGTTTTCAGCCTAGCCTTGCCTTTTTTTAGATGCCATGGTGTTGGTATGTTTATTTTGGTTTTGAGCTTTGGTTTTTTGGATGGATTTTAGAATCTAGGGTGGAGGTGGTCTCAATTTTCATTCCCAAATGCCTACGAATCCCTTGAACAATTTTGGTGGGATACACAGTAAAGCCTGAGGGAGGAGTATCAGTTTAGGGCCTAGTGATCTGGGTTTGGATTGAAATAAAACCTGAAAGATTGGTCTCGGTTTAGGGCCTAGTGATCTAGGATTGGATTGTGGTAAAGTCTGAGAGACAAGGAGACAAAAAATTCCTCAAGGATAATGATGGATTCTAGATGGAATTCCAAGTTTGGTTCAGTTGTGATAGAAGCATTGGTTTTGGTGTGATCACGGTTTGATGAGGGTGGAGGTGGTTTAACCTCTGGATTCCCTTGGTTGTTTTTGGATTGGTTTTTCTATGAGATACCACATTCATGCTTGGAATATTTCAAGGGGGTGACTAGCTGAAAGAAATATTTGGTTCAACCATGTCTATTGTCAGGTGGCATGTGGAAGTCTCGAACCTGATCGGATTTGCCTATGATTAATAAAAGTTAAGTTCTCTTACTTTTGCACTTGTTTATATGTGGATTTGACAGCTATCATATCTCTGATATTTACATGGTTTAATGTTGGTTATAAACATGGTTATATGACTGAATCATTTCATGGTTATCTTATGTTTTTACTTGTAAATGAATGGATAATGTATATATGGCCTAATAGATGATAATGCAGAAAATGACACAAGGGAACACTGGTTCATAGCAATTTTCAAATAAGTATGAGACCCCTATGCTCAGATCTATTATTTACACCTATAGGTTTCATATTTACTAAGTGTTTGACATAATGTCAGTCCCGGTTGGGGATTCCCATGCCTAATCCTAAGTTTTATTTTGATTTATTAGCATTGTCATCATGTCTTTGATTGATTCTGGAGGTTGTAACAAGTTCTGGGCAGAGGCCGAGATTTTGGGCTAGAAAAGTGGCTGAAATACCAAGGACGCTAGCACAAGTTTGCTGAGAAGAGTCCATGGACACTGACACATAGGCCTGTGAGAGCGACTGTGGGTTTCTAGACGTTGCCATGCCTATAACATGAGAATGACTAGGGGTTAAAAGGCTTCAAACATCAGTGGGACTCATGGACAAGATGTCTGAGTGGCTGACATGTCTCCTAAGGGTGTTGTTGTTGATGTGGATGGGTTTGGTTGATGTGTTCCATCGATTCCACTTCCTTAAGATCACCAAGGAGGTTGAATCTCTTATAGTGACCTCTCACGTCACATGTTTACACCGACTGGTCGATTCCTTAGGTAGACTTGGGAGGAGGAGGGTGTTATAAATTGGTATCAGAGCATGGTTGCGCTATTTTTGGGTGATTGTGTTGGTCATGCATGCATGTCAGTCACATGTGTGTCTCTTACACTTGTATTCCATGTGCTTGCTACATTGCATCATGTTGATTATGGTTGTAGTAAGGTTATCATGTGGAGCTTGATGTTGATTTTGTGGAATGTATTATCAAGAGTATATCACTGGTTATATGATTATATGCAGCTTGATTACATCCTTGTTTGATTGCATGTATCAGTCTTGTAGGTTGGTTACAATAATTGATCGCTCATGCTCGACTACATGCGTTCATGCGTATGTGCAGTTGATTAGGCATTGCTTATGCATGTTGATGGTTGCATGTGGAAATGTGTACAATGTAGTAATGGTTATTTTCATGCATGAGGTCATGGTTTATGTGGTTGATATGGTCATGCATTGACAACTGGACTCTAGCTAGAATCATGTGTCTATGATTTTGTACTCATGCGTTATATGTCTATATGCAGTTGCCATGCATGTATGGTCTTGGTTATAGTTATGCATGAATAGTAGGTCAAACATGCCTTGTGAAGTCATGATATGCAATTTAGGTCATCATGGTGATATTGGTATGTTATGATACTAATGTGTTGGCTGAGATATAGTAGGAGATGAAAATCATCATAATGAGGTTGCAACATTGGACTTTGGGGTAAGAGCAAATAATTGTATTGTAGGTTTCGCATGCAAGTATGCAGGTTAAAGATTTTTATGAGCATTAGGTTTATATACATTAGGTTTATGTACATGTCTTTTGATGATGGTTACATTCATGAAAGGTGTCAATTGATTAGTGTAGCTATATGCACATGAGTTAGATAGTCAAGAATGATGGTAACCTGTGGTTGTATGCATTGATATTATTGTTTTATATTAGATAACTTAATGATTATATTATATGTTGTTGATGAAGTATACTATAGGTTAACTTGTTGTTGTTAAATGATAGTTAACTTGCAGATTAAGGTTATTACAATAAGATCTTGAAGTTATAAGTATCATGCTAAGTTGGATTGACCTATGTAGATGGTTAGGGTTTTGACATTCAGGTATGAGCTGACATATTTTTGATATGGTGTTATACTAATCTATATTGAATTTGCATATGTATGGATGATAATTGTGTATGCGTTATGATGTAAACATGTTGGCTAGTGACTATTATGGATAAAATGATTTTATTTATGTTTTAGTTAATATATTGTGAAGATATATCGTGCTAATATGGATTGATTGTGTAGACAAGATTGCCTCCCCTGAGATACATTAAGGTATGAGTTTGCTTACATCATATACTTAGTGCTTGATCATTTGATTATGTCATCCATTGGATGTTTGAGTGTTTGGTGTCTATTATGTTATCTAGCTAATTTATTTAACATGGTATGTTGCAAGTTGGTTGAATGTTTGATGAATTGCATAATATGAGTGTGTTCAAATGATTTTGTTTTAAGATTATTGTACTAACATATATGTGTTGAGACAGTTGATATGTACTTGAATGTAATTGACAATTGTAGCATTATGTCTAATGAATATGAGTTGACTATGGATTATGACATCATTGTTTGTAGAAGTTGATTTCAAATTGATAGATATGATTGTCTTGATATTTGGAACATGTGGTTGACATGTGTGATAAGTTACATGAAACATGTTTGGTATTAGTGTGACAAGGCAATAGTTGATGTGTTTATATAGCTAATAGTTGGGTGATGTGACAATTCATAGTAAGCCTCGATTGCAACAAGGTAAAAAGGTAAAATAAAGGAATTGGATAAGAATTCCCTTGGCTATGTTTGGAAAACCTTAATTCCAAACAAACGAGTGCTTTGCATATAAGAAGTCTTATTAACCTTGATTTTGTTTGACAATATGTGGATATGTGCTAGATTCATGAACATGTGCCTCACATGTATAGTAGCTAGTCTTTAGTTATAGGTGGATTTGTCAAGATAATTTTAGTCCCTTGAGAGATGGCATGGACTTGTTCAGATACAAGGTAACGTGCTTGGCACAACAAGATAAGGTATCTAGTGTATTTTTATATTTATTTATGCATTGATAGTTATGTGTTTATGGTGATATGATGTAGGAAATTGCATGGCAAAGACATTGCCATGAAATTTTGAAGAAGGATTTAGTTGAGATTTCCTTGGGAACCATGGGGATTAAGTCATGGTGTCCATGGTTAGTCTTTTGCTTTTTGTCTTTTATGATTGTTGCACTTGATTTTCGATTTTGCGTGTGTCTCGTGCATAACTATGCCACCTTGTTTTAGTGTCGTATCATGATTGGCTTTCATTGTTTTCTTCTTGTTTGTTTCTTGGCTTGAATTTTATGTTTTGAGTCTTAGGAATTGGTTTGGGGAAGAGGAAGAGTTGATGGAGCTTGGGGAAAAATGTGTGGTACCCAACAGGTAATATAAGACTCAGATGAAGCTCTGTGCATGAGTATGCACATTGGAAGGTAAGACTATGATAATCAGTTGGACTGGTTGGTCCATAGTGGTAAATGTACGGTGGCAGTATAAACATGTGAAAGGTAACTAGAAAAGGTAAAGTAAATGGATCTGAGGTGTCAAATGTCTTGGCTATGTTGGGAAGGATTGTTCTCAATGTTGTGCATGTTGTGCATGAATAAAGGAAGTTTTCTTAACCTAGACCTTATGTTATCTGGTAATTATGTTATGATCATGATTATGATGATGTTTATACATGTATACATTTATGTATGTATGTCGTTGTATGATAGAATGTTGATTGTTTTATGCTAATGATTATATATGTATGTATCTATGTATCTATGTCACTGTCTAATAGGGACATTAGGAATCGTCCTTGTGGAGGAATGATTGCTTATGCAGGCAAATGGCATGAAGAGTTTCTTGGTCTTACGAAGAATAAATTGAGAAGAGTAGTCATGACAAATATACAAGGTCAGTATCATATGGTTATGAGTTGATATTATGAGATTATATTATGTCTATGTTATGGATAGGTTATACCGAGGGATACAACAATGAAATGAAAGTGGTGTGGTCTACGAAATGTTGGGACAAGCATGGATAAGACACTGAAATCAAGGTTGCTTGGTAAAGACAATGTGGTTTTAGAGGTGTGGTACTATTGTTGCGCACACGTTGCATATGTGATGTTATGTGCATGTAGTGTTCTGCGACTATTGCATATGTAGTGCTAGGTATAGATGGTGCCATGTAAATGTGGGATATGCAATGCTATGCATAGGTGGTGTTGCATGCATGTTGTACAGATGGCGCTATGTGCATATGGTGTTGTTTGCATGTGATGTTGTTTACATGTTTTACAAGTGGCACTATGTGCAGATGGTGCTGTGTACATGTTGTGCATGTGGTGTTGTGTACATATGGTGTTGCGTACATGTCATGTGTGTGGTACTTTGTACATGTGGTATTGTGTACACATTGTATAGCGGTGCAATGTACATGTGGCGTTGTGTACACATTGTGCAGGTGGTGTCGTGTACATGTGATATTGTGCACATGTTGTGCATGTGGTTGCAATGTACATGTGGTACATATGGTACTGGTGTAGATGCATGTATTGCATGGTGTTGTATGATGGGTGTAGTTGTATGTGTGCGATGCACACTATGTGCATGTGCACATGGTTGAGGAGAAGGCACTGGGTGTTTGTCTAGTGTGGCAACCGATCCAGAGTGCATACGAAATAGAGACAAAGGTAGAAGCTAAGGATTGATTAAAGGATAAGTATCAATATTTTATTTTAGTTTTTTTATGCATGTGATTTATAATTCTGGTCTATGATGATTACATGTGATCTATGATTATGGTCTATAATTATTACATGTGATCTATGATTCTAGTATATGATGATTATATATGATCTATGATTTTGGTTTATGATGGTTACATGTGATTTGTGATGTTGATCTATGAGGTTGTGTTTTGAGCTAACTAGATGTGATATGAATATACAATATGTTTTGATCAAACAATTAGTTTGACTTGTTGTGACAGGAAGCGAAAAAAATTGCAAGTGTACCTTATTGACGAACTACCAATGAGGTATAATTTGAAGTTATTTCAATTTATTTTGAATCTAATGGAGATTATGTGCTTGGAAAAAGAATGCATGAACATGCCCTGTTGGGTGGTTGAAATTGTCTGCAAGAATTTGCAACAACAAAAGGAATTGGAACATGCAACAATATGTTGGTAGAGTACTTTAGGAGCAGGGCCATTGTGGGACATTGGTACCCAATGGTGTCCATTGATTTCCATGAGCATGCTATGACCGGTATGATGGTTGAGGCAGGTATATTTCTTGGTTGTTTGATCTTCCATGTCTAGTCTCTTGAATATTTTGCAATTAATATTGGGAGGATTTTTTTTTATTTATTTATTATTTTTTATTTATTTTTATTTATTTATTTTATTTATTTTATATCTATATTTTTATTTTTTTTATTTATTTATTTCCTGGGATATAAGATTAAATTCCCTTGTATTATCACAACATTAGAATGGGAGAACAATTTTGTCTCTGTTTATAGTAAATAAAACCAAAATTTGATTTTGAGCATAAAAGTCCTTCTTGCCCAACTAGCTTATTTGTTTCCATGTATTGATAGGTTATATGTTTTATGCAGAGGCTAAAAGATAAATATTTCTATGAAATTTTTTATGTGTAGGTCTGGATTTGAAGTTTGAATATTACCAAAGATAAGAATGTCTCAAGATGCAGTTAGCAATATGAAGGATGAGGTCTAGAATTTGCAAAATGAGCATACTAAAGAGTGCACTGTTGTTTCTTTCTTGAGAGTTGATGATGAACACATAAAGATTTTTAAGAATCGTGTTAGGAAAATCCTCATGTCATCAGGGTCAACAAATCTTACCAAAATTGTAAACAAATGGAATACTGCATTAATAGGTAAGTTCTAGCTATTTCATACTGAAATATACTAGTTTTTCATGCCTTTGCTTGCATGATGCTCCAATGTATTTTAGATTGTCAATTTGAATACATTTTCATATTTTAGATGTTTATTACGTACCAAATTGTCTTCTTTTATCGATGTAGGGTTGATAACCTATTTCCATCAAGCAACAATGCATACTGTGATGCAGGAAAGTGTTCCCTCTGCGGACAGAGGAAACCCCTCTAGCCCTAGGGTGGGTCTAGTCACAAACAAGGACAAATCAACAATAGCTTTCCTTAAACAGTTAAAGTTGGAGGCCTACCTCAACCGGTGGTCTATGGAGTTTTGTTGCGCTGCTCCAGCTTCCGCTTCCTTCTGCTCAACGAGTGATCAACCTAAAACAAAGCAAAGGAAATACAACAAAGCACGTAACCGGATACAACAATGAACTATTGACTCACAAAGTCAAGAAGTCATGAGCTATCAAGTACATTACATACAAGACATAGAAAAACATCATTTCTTGTATTAATAATGAAATAAGAGTCAGCTTACAACCAAAGTCTTGACGTCACAAGCCTTCTCAGAAAGAGTCCAACCATCATGTTCTTCAAGCATTCACTATTTGAAGATGGATCTCCCAACATACAAGAGCTCTCTCACTCATAAGTTTTACACAAGGGCATGGGAACTTCACAACCTTCCACAAGCTATCAACAATCCCACACTTATCACTCTCACACCAACTATCTAGCAAACTCACAAAATACTAACAACACTGCTCCACTAGCCAACTATCAGGAACTCTGGAACTAGCAATGCATATCAATGGTGAGAGTTTAAATAGGAGAAGGAGTCTCCTTGAATGGAGAAAAGGAGAGGTTATCACCAAGGAAGGTAGCACAATTGACGGAACTACCACACCAGGGAAGGAAGGGTGACATAAACAAGGCCAACAACCAGGTCTGGAGTCATCTGGAAGGCCGACTGTTGGAAGAATTCGCTCAATCTGGATCATCGCGGGCATAGAACTGAGCTTTAGCATTGACATCGCAAGTGATCAGTGAAGATAGTCAAATCATTGCCAAAGAGACCACATAGCCCCGTGCTGGTGTCTAAAATCGAGCCATTGCGGAAATCAGGTGTACTTCCGCGCTGGTAGCGCGTTTGGTCTGTTCAAGAGCGCTTTTTAATACGTTTATTAAAAAAACAACCGCGATGAGGCAGACAACTTTGGAAAAGCGGGTTAATTGGCAACTTAGGAGAGAATTTGTCTGTCATGAGCATGTTTGACTTGGACACATGACACAGTGAGAAGACTGGGAGTGAAAAAGGTGATAAATTACTGTGTAACAGATGCCCCCTAAAGTATGAAGCCCGAGAGAGTGGGAGGGGTGAAATGCTTTACAAAACAGCTGAGCTGGAACACCATCTGGAAGGACCTGCATGCAAGTACAATATCTCTGATAGTGAAGTACATGTCATTTAGGCATGGACGCAGCCATCCAAAAGACGTATCAATTAGGTCTGTGGTATGAACACAACCATCCAGTTAATGAGACCATGATAATGATAAAGGTATCGTCACAACCATCCATGAAGACTCAGGTATGGTCGCAGCCATCCATCAATGAGTCATGTAATCACGAACCAATGCACGCTGCCCGAACATATGTAATCTGTGTCCGGGGCCTTGAACCCATCTGACCATAGTACAAATTCTAGCATGCGAATAGATGTTCTAGGGTCGATCATGATGGAAAATTGCTTGATTACCAGCCAATGATGAAAACCATTAACATGCGCGAGAGAAACCACCTATAATGTCAATGGTTCTCAAGGTAATAGCTAGCACAATCCACAGAGTGTGAAAAAGGAGCTGAAGTCGAACATTCATTGAATCACCCAATCGACGACCAATGATGAAAGTCGACCGTTAGGTGCGAAGAACTTGCCATTGAGGCATGCAAGCTCTAAGGTACCAAAGGGGATCTCTAGATCAGTCTCCTGGATAATGAGTTGATGTCGACAGGAGACAACCCGTCGCAGGAGGGCCATAATGTTTCCCCCATCAACGACACGAGATAAGGAACAAGATGGCAAAACAGAGTATCAGAGAAGGGGAAAAAGGTGTAAACTGCAGAACGATTATAATCTTGAACATGTCGGCGACACGACTCAGAAGGGTGGCAGCATTCAGGGACCGAAGGATCAGAGGCTTGATGACAATGGCATGAATCAAATGGAACGAGGCTGAATGACAACCCAAACCCACGGAAGGCAAAATGACGATGTATGGATGTACCACCTGACAAGAAGCAGGAGTGTCGATGTTCAAGAGTGACTCCCTGCCATAGACAATCGATGATAAACCTGTTATTGAATCCAACCTAGTGATAGTTTAACGAGCCCTAGGGAGGAAAAGCTTGGGTCTCGTCATGGTGATGAGTCCAATGTCATCAGAGTTTAATGAGTACGACATAGGTAAAACTTGGAGTCTTTTTCATGTTTAGGGAGTTTGAAAAAGACACGAAAATGAAAAATCGAGGAGTACTTTTCGTGATTAGTGAGTTCGACCTGAAAAAGTAAAAAAGCAACTGAAATCACGTTGTTTCATAACCATTAACGAGCCCGAGACGACAAAGGCCTGGCAACCTTTTCGTCTTTAAACGGTCAGAAAAGAGCTTAAAGGCGACCGCCTCTTATTTACTTTTAACGAGTTAAGAGGGGGAACTCAGCTATATTTTCATTTTTTAAGTCGGAAAAGAGCTTCAAAGACAACTTCATGGATAAAGTGTGCACAAAACTCCATTACTTATAGATCTGCATGAAAACATGTCACACGTAAAACCATTCGATGAAAACAACATAGCTGAAGAAATCATTTCTTAATTTAAACATACGGTAAAAAAGAGGAAAAACCCACATTTATAAAATATAACATTTTATTTTTCGAAAATTGCTATAAAAGGGGGGTTAAACCATTGATTTTTTACCGTTGTTACTATTTAAGCATTGTAGAGCGTTTTGGAGTACCAAAGTTGGCGAGCTAATTCCAGCCCATTCATCCATCGTTCGTCCCGAAACTTCGTCTAGGTAGATAGACCTCATCTTATGCCTCAATTCGATGTCTTTTTCATGCATTTGACCATGGGGTGTGTGAGTTTGGGCGTATTTTTCAGAACGAATTCCGCTCTCGGTCATCGTGGGTTTAGCCCTCGGGTCCACGATGACCGAGAATAATTTACACATACCGCGCCCAGATCATCGTGGAAAAGTGATGTACTTCCACGATGATCGCGAAAAATTAACACTAGCACCCATGATCATCGCGTCTGTTTTAGAAACAGACATGATGATGCCGCGCGACCATCTTTTGATAAAAATTACGCCTATATCTTTGCAACACGGGCGCTAATATAATTTTTCATTATGCAGGCTATAATGGCGTTCGTCTGGCAAGAACGAACGCACAATGACAATGATATCCAAGCTTTCACCAATGCAGGGTGCCGAAACGCATTGCGAGCATGCAGGTTGCTCAAATTCTTCCTCACTCCGCACCTCCAGTCAGAGCCCGATTTACTGGAGCTACTGGTCCGGGCCTAGAATCCCACTGATGGGAAATTCATTATCCGAGGCTAGGATATTGAATTTGATGCCACAGATATATATATTTTGACCGGGCTATTCTGTCGGGGCAAGAGGCCAATCTTGGAGGGCCAAAGTCTTGGGGACGAATCACTAGAGATGATCATGGCTCGAGTGTGTCCCAAGGCACGGAAAACAAAGAGTGGGAAGGTGGCAATCCTGACAATGAACGACGTGATTCTTCGAGCTATGTTATTCATGGTGACACGGGCTGCGCGCTCCCAAGCCCAGCATGAGGCTTCGAAGACCCATCTTCGTCTGGCTCTCGAGTGTCTTCACCCCACCATGTTTAACTGGGCAGACACAATGATGGCAAACATGAAGAGGTAGCTGACCAGATGTCGTCGCGAGGAGACAAAACAGTTCGATTACGGATCCATCTTAGTCCCGTTCATGCTGGAGCGGGTGCCGACACTGCAGCTACAAGACATGGATTTGGATCAGCCCAGACGTGAGACCAGAGTTACACGGTGGGCACGCGTCATGCCACGAGGAGGTGGTGGACGCCCAGTATCATGGGGGCTGTTAGTGCTTGGAATTCACCTAGGCTGAGATAGACAAACTCTCAAGGCTACATCAAACCATTTCACCTCGTAGCTAGCCCTACTAGGTATGAGAAGGCTCTCTCGGGTCAGATTCGGTAGATCTTTCAATTAGGATAAAAGATATTAGGCTAGTAAATTGATAAGGGGGGTTGATTTAAAGATTTTTGGGTTTTTGGTGGCAATTGGAGGGAGTGCAATTCAGGGTGCGGGGATTGAGCACAGTTTTTTGTAGGGGGATCTTTGGGGCAAGGTAGGAGTAAGCGCTGATGCCTTAATCTGAGATGGATGATTAGGGATGATAGAGAAGGAGCTAAAGAGGGAAAACAACCATTTTAATCCTCTCTAGACAGTAGAAAACATAAATTTTGAACAAACTAAAAAGCTGAGCATGTCAAAGCATGAATTCAAACTTTACCACTTCATCTGTCCAAATAGAAGCAAAAGAGAGATGTGGAATACATAAACAGACTTACAAGAAAATGTAGAGGACACAACATCAACACAACAATCCACAAGAATCCACAATGATGTCTGCAAAACCTTGGCCTTCCTTTTCTTTAAATTGCAGAGATAGATGTACAATATACAATAAAGCTTTCTCCCACAAGAGTCCAACCTTCCAACCTCTCAAAATGACT
>APFE030457290.1:64319-85596 GCA_000404065.3 Pinus taeda | reverse complement strand
CGTTCTCGCCGGTATTTTTGACATTTCTCTCAAACCATGACACCTGTGTAAAAAGTGAAGGAGGTTTTTCTTCTTTGGGATGTTTTGGACAAAAACCTCTCTCAGTTTTCCAAAATTCATCTTTGACTGCTCTGAAACACCATTTGAGTGAAACTTGGCCGATGTGTGAAACAAGGAATTTTGTCGAAATGGAGCGAAATGAAGGGGATAGGGGGCTTCTAAATTCTTGGGGAACTTTTTGGGAGTGGGTAGGGATGTTAGGAAGCAGGGGAAAGTGGAATCTTAGAGATTGAGTGATGGGAAAGGGTCCAAAAGGGAAAAACACAGGCCCAACCTAGAAAATTGCCAGGTTGTAGCTAGAAACTAGGGTTTGTGTAAAAATGAGGATTTTGGGGGATTTGAGTGTTGGGAAGTGCTTAATAAGGTACATTAAGGATAGGGGAAGGTGTATGAACATCAGGAAACAAGTTTTGCCGATGATTTGACCGTCCAAGAGAAATTGCCTTCAAAAACCCTAGGAGAGGGAAATGAACTTGTCAAGGCACAACTGAAGCATGAACAAGATGTAAAATGACTCATTAGACACTGAGACGATCATGAAAACCCTATGAATGATGATAGAATCAGCTGAATGATGACATAGACTGACATTTGGGCAACTTTAGAAGGAGCATAAAGCAAACCCTAGACCTAATGCCTAGTGACCAAATTTTGCTTGAAAACTCTTTGAAAAGACAAGATTTGACCTTAACACTCTGAAACCACTTTGTAAGAGCATATTTGATCACTGAAGGAAGGCTGGAAAGACTGACACTAAGAGGGGCTACTATTCCCAGAGTGGTTGGATCGCGAGGTGATCTTTGTCAAGGATTTGCCATACGCTGGTATGGACTTCCGTGGAGATCCCGATATGCTGCTGCTTCCTGGCGAGTAGTGGGACGATGGTGGTAAGACACTTGATCACATCATTTTTTCATTTTATTTTTCATGATGTTTTTTGAATTTTTTCATGTATATGTCCTAATAATGAACACTATGGAATTGCAGATGTGGGACTATTGAGACCCGTTGGGTTGGCTCTAGAGGCATGGAGGGATGCACAGGGCATCAGAGCACTGGCCGTGGCCCCTCCGGCAAATGACGAGATGGAGACAGTGTCTGGAAACATCGAGGGTCTAATGGCGGGGATCCCCGACTACATGGGGGTCGAGGAGGTCCCTGTAGCATTGCAGATCCACACAGTAGGAGTGAGACCTAGAGTGCATCACTTGTTGAGGCGGGTGGCACGGGCGGCGGTGTGCTATAGGGAGCACAACCTGCCACAGTAGATGCCTAGGTTTATTTCTTGTTGATGATTTTTTGAGAGACATGTGTCTCAGATGTACGGAGAGCACAGACTCTGCTTGGACATATACATCTAGTTTTTGAGCGCCTCGGTGCGCCACACGATATATATATATATATATATATACATATTCCTATGGTTTGTTGTGTTTTTTATGCTTCTATCTGCTGTTTTAGTTACATGTTATGTAGATGCTGTCTAATACGTAATTGACTAATGCATCAGTTAACGTGTTTAATCGCCTTGGAATGTGTTGATATGTGATGAAATCAAAATTCCATTCTAACAATTTAACACGTAAATACAACCTTAAAATCTGATGGTCTCTGATGGAGTATCGCCCATTGAGCTGGTGGATGACAAGCTGAGAATCCAAGTTCACAAGCAATGTTTGAATACTGAGATTAATCGCCTCGGCCAGTAACTCAATAACTGTACTATACTCAACGGCATTGTTCGTGGTATAACCCAGATAAACACCTTGAAGGTCTATTAGTTTACCATGAGGATCGTAGATCACCCATGCCGCAGAAGACAGGTTGCGTGTACTATGAGAGGCAACATCGGCGAAACCAACGTAAGGTGCACTAGACATCTGCACAAGAAGCAAAAAGACATAATAAGTGGCAATCATGCCGACACACCAAGCCAAAAAAATGAAAACACGCACACACACAAAACACGTGCTAAAACACACGTATGTACAAATCAGAGTGGATGGAATTCACGCACAATATTTTTTCAAGTAAAGCCCATTTCGGGGCTTATCCAGAGGGTTCCCTTCATAGTCAATCAGCTCATAGGCCCCTTTCTGCAAAACTCGCTTTACAATATAAGGCCCGTGCCACATGGGCTCGAATTTGCCTGCCCCCAGCTTATCATTGGCTTGATCGTAGAGCAGGACTAAATCTCCCTCAACAAAAGAACGAGGATGAATAGTATGATCGAAGTGAGTTTTAACTCTCTTCTTCTGTGCTTCGATAGCTAGGGAGGCTAGTCAACGAGTTTCGTCTAGCCGCTCTAGGTAAAGAAGGAGTTCTTCTACTGGAGTAGTGTCGGGGAGTAATTTGACGACTAATTTCAAAGAAGGGATCTCACACTCGATGGGAAGGGTGGCCTCCAGTCCATAAACCAATTGGAATGGAGTGAACCCAGTGGCATCCTTCACAGAAGTTCGGTAGGCCCATAAGGCAGAAAACAACATCAAGTGCGAGTTGGACTTGTGCATGCCAATGGTTCGTTGAAGCATCGTAACTAGAACCTTGTTGACGGCTTCTACTTGGCCATTGGCCTGAGGATAGTGTGGAGTCGAGCTATCATGCCACAAGCCTAATTGGGTTGTAAGCTCATCCATCATATGATTACAAAAATTCTTACCGTGATCAGTGACGATAGCCTGAGGGACTCCGAACCGTGAGATAACATCATTAAACAAAAACTGCACCACTGTGTGACCGTCTTCAGATAGTGTGGGCATTGCCTCAGCCCATTTTGTGAAGTAATCAATGGCAACGATGATATACCGATTCCCCCCGGACGAGCGAGGGTTACAGGTCATATAATCAAGGCCCCATTTTGCAAAAGGGCTGACGGTAACAACAGGGTGCAATAGAGTGGGAGGCACATGCATCTTCCGTTGGTAGATTTGGCACTCGTGACAGGAGCGGACGACAAGAATGCAATCCTTAAAGATGGAGGGCCAAAAGTAACTGGCACGGAGGATCTTTGGAGTGGTAGCATATCTGAACATGTGACCACCACAGGTGCCAGAATGGCAGTCATTTAAAACTCGCTCGGCTTCCTCGAGCATTAAACATCGACGAAGAACAAAGTCAGTGCCAAGATGGTACAAGGTGTCCCCAATAATACGATAGGGTTGAGATTGATGGCGAATTCATCGCCGAGCGTCCTTAAACATATCAGGACGAAAAGAGGACGTCTACATATAGACAATGATATCCACGTACCAGGCGTCGAGGGTGCTGATTAAGAAGAGGGTTTCGTCCGTAATATGGTCCTCTAACCGAGAGGGCGCAGTAAGAGATGGAAAAAAGCACAACAACTTAGCAAAGACAAGGGATTTCTTGGACTTGGCAGTGGTGAATTCCAAGTCAAACTCTTGGAGGATAACAATCCACTTCGAGTACTTGCCCCCAAGAAACTGACGTGACAGAATGTACGTCATTGGGTTGCAATAAGAAATCACTATCGTGGTGCGCAATAAGATATAATGGCAGAAACGTTGGATGGCACAAACGACGTCCAATGCCAACTTCTCAACGTGAGCGTATCGAGATTCCGTATCTAATAGATTGCAGCTAAGATAATATATGACATGCTCAGTGTCATCGTCATCATCTTGAACGAGAACCATGCCAATAGTGGTATCGGTAGTGGCCAGATATAGAGTGTAGTCCCCCTATTTCGTCTCCCCAATGGAGTCACCAATTTGTGATGCAGGAAAGTGTTCCCTTTGCGGACAGAGGCAACCCCTCTAGCCCTAGGGTGGGTCTAGTCACAAACAAGGACAGATCAATAATAGCTTTCCTTAAACAGTTAAAGTTGGAGGCCTACCTCAATCGGTGGTCGATGGAGTTTCGTTGTGCTGCTCCAGCTTCCGCTTCCTTCTGCTCAATGAGTGATCAACCTGAAACAAAGCAAAGGAAATACAACAAAGCACGTAACCGGATCCAACAATGAACTATTTACTCACAAAGTCAAGAAGTCATGAGCTATAAAGTACATTACATACAAGACATAGGAAAACATCATTGATTGCATTAATAATGAAATAAGAGTTAGCTTACAACCAAAGTCTTGACATCACAAGCCTTCTCAGAAAGAGTCTAGCCAGCATGTTCTTCAAGCATTCACTCTTTGAATATGGATCTCCCAACATACAAGAGCTCTCTCACTCATAAGTTTTACACAAGGGCAAGGTCACTTCACAACCTTCCACAAGCTATCAAAAATCCCACACTTATCACTCTCACACTAGCTATCTAGAAAACTCACAAAATACTAACAACACTGCTCCACTAGCCAACTATCAGGAACTATGGAACTAGCAATGCATATCAATGGTGAGAGTTTAAATAGGAGAAGGAGTCTCCATGAATGGTGGAAAGGAGAGCTTATCACTAAGGAAGGTAGCACAATTGACGGAAATACCACACTAGGGAAGGAAGGGTGACATAAACAAGGCCAACGACCAGGTCTGGAGTCATCTAGAAGGTCGACTATTGGAACAATTCGCCCAATTTGGATCATCACGGGCACGAACTGAGCTTCAACGCTGACATTGCAAGTGATCAGTGCAGATATTCAGATCATCGCCGAAGAGACCACATAGCCCCGCACCGGTGTCTAAAATCGGGCCATCGCGGAAATAAGGTGTACTTCCACGCTGGCAGCGCGTTCGGTCTGTTCAAGAGCGCCTTTCAGCATGTTTATTAAACAAACAACCGCAATGAGGCAGACAACTTTGGAAAAGTGGGTCAATTGGCAACTTAGGAGAGCATTTGTCTGTCATGAGCATGTTTGACTTGGACACATGACACAGTGAGAAGACCGGGAGTGAAAGAGGTGATAAATTACTGTGTAACACATACAAAAGAGCTTCTTTATCTCTTGTCAAAATTTGTGAAAATAAAATTCAAACACGTATAAATATTGGTTTGAACTCCAAGATGCCAGGCAGATATCTTGTGTCTTTTCATAGGAAAATGATAATAATATGCATAAAGGAAATAATCAGTAAACATAAATTGCTTGGTTAAATTTGAATATTATTCTGAATATTTATGTTTTGTAAATTATGTTTCCTCCTATTATCTTTTATACACCCAAGGAAATTGGTGGAATTGGAATGCTATATGTGGGTCATATTTTAATCCCACAAAACGACCTACATTATAGTCTAAAGATGGATGTTGGAGTTACATACTTCCATAATGGTATGGACAATGAGGAAGATCAACTTATTCCAAATTCATATCAATACATACAGGTAAGTGTAGGAAATTTGTCTCTAGTTGAATTTGTTTAAAACTGCAAGTTCAAATTTGTGTATTGAGATAGAAATATGGTATATGCATCCCTGGGAGGGTGAATTCATAGAATCTCAACATGTTTGGGCTAAATATGCTTTAAAGAGATTGGAAGCACAAGCTCAGAATAGATGATTAACTCTTGAGGATCTTGAGGTATGATTTCTACTAGATTCTCTTTATAATTATTGAACCTACTCTGTTTACAACACTTACTTATTTTGCTTAGATACTACAAGATTCATGGGACAGAGGTATTCTTCACATTAATACTCTCTTTCAAAAAGATTGACACACATTGGCTTATGAGAAAGGTTGGAGGGTACGAACAAAATTCAAACAATATTAGGTGTTGAAACAAAATCCATTTTGGTGAACATGATGGGAAGTTGTGGAATCTAAATAATTATTGAAAAAATTTTATTCAGGCTCTTGGGGGAGTGGAAGGCATTTTGGAGCTAATAAATAACTAAACTAATGATTCTCTTAAAGCAATATTCTGCATGAGACACACATACAAACTGATGGTCAAGTCTCTAGAGTTGGTGAATTCACTTGCAATGCCTTGTCAACACAACGATAATGTTTTGGAAATATGAAACAATATTTCATGTGTAAATTGTAGTCCAAACAATATTAAGTTGGAAACTCGTATTGTAATATTTGACATCTCATATAATATAATTGTGGTTGAAATTATTTAGAGTTGTATTTGATATTTTTTAGTATTGTAATTATCATATGTAACTTTGCGTTTTCATATTATATGAACATGCATATTGTATGACTTTTTTTTTTTTAATTTAGTCAAAAAACCATGCTAATAAACACATAAAATAAATCTAAAACTACTAAATTGGTAGTTTATATTGATTAATAATGAACACAAACAAAATAAATATACAACAACTAAATTAGTCGTTTATAATGATTATTAATGTAAATGAAATAGATATAAACTACTAAATCAGACATTTATATAATGAATATGAAACTACCAAAAAATGATAAATGATTATCATATAAATTTGTGATTGCAAATGATGATTAAATTTTGCATATATACGACTGGTAGTAGCTAATTTACTGTATCTTATAACACAACTGGAATTTAGTCATATTTCTTTGGTCATTAATTGGTTTCAAATGATGACTAAAATTTGCATATATATGACTATTAATAGCTAATTTATAGTATCTTTTAACACAACCAACATTTTGGTCAATTTTTTAGGGTCATTAGTTGGTTTTCTCAGGTGATCATATAGTAGTATATTTGGTCATTAATTGTGGCAATAAATGACTAAATATACTACTAGAGGATAAAATTGAGACAACCAATTAATGGCTAAGCTAAAAAAAACTAAAATTTAGTCGCATTATAAGATATTATAAATTAGCCACTATTGGTCACCAATTGAAAATAGTCATTTATATGCAAATTTTAGTCATTTTTTAGTAACTAATTAACCATTTTTGTACTAGTGTTGGATAGTGGTGCTTCGTTCCACATGACAGGAAATAGGTATTTTTTTTGTGATTTAGAGGAGAAAGATCTCCAGATGCACATCGAGATGGGAGATGATGGAAGGTACAACACGGCTGGGATTGGTACAAGGATGTGATGTTTTTTTCCGAATCTAAAGAAAAATCTCGTCTCCATTGCAGTTTTGGAAGACTATGATTATGATGTGTTCTTCAACAAAGGGAAATCATTCCTGAGACACATAGCCTCAGGACAGGTGAAGCAAATCGAGGTACGTGTGAAGAACTTATACAATCTAGATGTGGAGGATTCACTAGTACAAAATGGATAATTAGTTACTAAAACAACGACTAAAATTTGCATATAAATGACTATTTTTCAGTCAGTGACTAGTAGTAGCTAATTTACAGTATCTTATAATGCGACCAATTTTTAGTCATTTTTAGCTTATCATTAATTGATTATCTCAATTTTATCATCTAACAGTATATTTATTTATAAATTTGGTCATTACTTTAGTTATTGATTTAGTCATTAGTTGCCACTATTAATGACCAAATATACAACAAAATATATTACTATATGACCATCTGAGAAAATCAATTAATGACCAAAGAAATATGAACAAAATGTTGGTCATGTTATAAGATATTATAAATTAGCTACTAATAGTCATATATATATGCAAATTTTAGTCGTCGTTTGAAACCAATTAATGACCAAAGAAATATAACTAAATTTTTGTCATGTTATAAGATACTGTAGATTAGCTACTAATAGTCGTATATATGCAAAATTTAATTGTCATTTGTAATGAAAAATTAATCATTTGCAGTGGTCAATTATATTTTTTTGGTAGTTTCATATTCATTACATAAACGACTAATTTAGTAGTTTATATTCATTTCATTTATTTTCATTAATAATCATTATAAACGACTAATTTAGTCGTATATTCATTTAATTTGTGTCCATCATTAATCAATATAAACTACTAATTTAGTAGTTTTAGATTGATTTTATGTGTTCATTATTAATCAATATAGATTAGTCAGTACGATTTTGCGACTAAATTAAAAAACATCATACAATGTGAATTGGTTCATGTAATATAAAAAATCAAAAATACATATGTTAGTTAAAATACTAAACAATATCAAGTGCAACTATAAATAATTTCAACCACATAAATTATATTATGGGAAATGTTGAGTATTACAATATGACTTTCCAACTTAACATTAGTTGGACTACAATTTACGCATGAAAAGTTGTTTCATCACTATAAAACATTATCATTGTGTTGTCAAGTCATTGCAGGTGAATTCGCCAACTATTAAGACTTGAACATCAGTTTCTATGTGTGTCATATGCGGGATATTGGATTTAAGGGTACCACTAGACCGGTTCTCTTCTCTCACTTTTTGCATTTGTCGCTCCAGTGTTAGTGTTCTCCTCTTTCTTCAAATCCTGTTTCTTACCATCAATACTAAGTTCCTTTTATGGAAACAAAAGAACCTAGAATTTAGAGTGTAAGACATGAAAGACGATGAACACTAGAATATAAATGAAAGTAGACTATAAAAGATTTATATTACATATACATTAGCATCAACAATGTTAAAGCCATTATTCCCCATAAAAGTAGGAAACTCGAACAAGGTTTCTTCAGTTGAGCGATAGTGGCCACTATGTGGCTAGATGACCTATATAAATAAATTAAAGTCACCATAGAAAATAACATCTTAGTAACTTAGTATTCAACCTTCAGGGAAAGATTAGGTACAGTCATGCCAACTAAGTTACATGCTAAAAGGCTCAAGCTATAAATAACTTGTTAAAACAAATAATCTGAGGTATGATGTCTAATCCTTGTCATTTTATTTGCAACAACAACTTGTTGTCTAATGCATGAACTTGGTCAAGTATACAAACAACATGTTCTCAAATAACAACATGAAAGTAAACTTTTCTAATAATCATGAAAAACTTTCAATAAAAAATAGTTAAAAGGATTTCAATCAATATCGTGTAATATTAATTTCATCTTCAAGCTTTGGTTGTTGTTTAAATAGACATAATACCAAGTAATTTCAATTTCATAGTTAAAATGTAAAGCAAAATTGAAATAAACATTAAAAATACAATCAAAAAATAAAGAGAGGATATCATGGAATGGACATTGCAATTATAAAAAAATGTTTACCTATCCATCGATGTCTTATCACGCATTCCTAAAACATTTTCTTTCCCAAATAACCATGAGGTGAAAGGATCACAACATTAAAAACCATAAGAATACTTACTAGAAACATTTCCAAAGTCGATGGTTGAAGTCCCCGAAGGATCTCCAACAACAAATGAATCATATCCAAGACATGATCTCTATATTGTCTCCCCATCCTTTTTCCAATCACATTTCATGTAACCTGCCCACACTAGAGTCAAGTAATAATCAAATGAAGGAATTGACATTTGTTTTTATCTTTTATATGTATAAAATTTAAATATAATTTGTTTTGGTAACATATTAATTCATATTTAAAGCTTTCCTGTCATGAGAATGTATCAATCAAGTAGAACATCAGAAAAATTGACCTCAATGAGGTCCTGTAACAATTTCTACAATATCAATATTTGTCTTGTTGTGATATCTTGGATAGAAAAAAACATATTTGCAAACGAAGAAGCCATATATTACTTATGTTCAAACTATGTATATGGTGTATTCTTAGGTAACATTTTAAGATGTCCCTCTACCTTTACCAAAGCGGATTGTAGCTTGGTTAAACTCTATATCCTTTCATTCAACATCGATTTTTGCAAGATAAATGTAACACATTATTCTTTCCCATTTCTCAACATGCTAGATATGATCAATTGAAAGTCACATAAAAGCAAGAGAAAACCATTTTCTGACCAAAACAAATAAACAAACAATGCCTCTAATAAAACTTCACACCTTAGAAATTACTTTGCCACGTGCTCAAACTAAAGGTGGTATTCTTTGAATCATCTTTAGGTCATATTTAATGGAATATTCGTATTTTTACCATGATTTCAATTTGGCGCTAAAAGAAATATATAAATCAAGGTTATTATCAGTGAAATTCAAGTATAATTCAAAAAATAATGTCATTATAAGGTATGGAGAGAGAAACATCTTCATAACTAGGATTCTCTATTTTAGTTTGGCTTGAGTTGAGTTGGTATTTGAATATATAGTTTTCTCTAAAGAAGTGAAATAGAAATATGAGAATCGAAATAACCCTGTGAATTTTTAATTAATTCATATTATGTATCTCTAAAACAACTAGGTCATCCTTCTCTGCTATTTGATAGATATTTATTGGCATAGAATAATAATGAATTAAATACCAAACACAATGATGCAATATATTAACCAAGGAAAGAAAAATGACATGGCTTTGGTATTTGTGTGCTCGAAGGAAATCCAACAATGGTTGTGTTCTTTCTTTATCTTGAAATAGTATTGAAGACAAATGTTGGTTCAAAAATTGAACTCCGTTACCAATAGAAAATGGTCGTGTTGGGTAAGGAAAGCATGAATTGAAGGGCTCAAGGTCTAGCTCCAATACATAGTTATCCTTGTCACTACAAAATACAAAGTTGTCATCATTTGCTTATCCAGGTAAAAAGAAAAGTGAGTTTGTATTTGTGCACTTGTGATAGTCTATGAAAAATAGAGCACCAGTGGAAATCAAAGTGTGTTTTCCCATCATTCAACCTAACATAAAAATTATATATTCATTTGTTGAATACAATGGAAATCAAATGTAAAACCCACTCAACTTGATCTTCATATGACATAGTCATAAAGAACTAGTACAATAGAAGAATGCTAACTCATAAACAAGAGATGATAAAAAAGAATAATGGAACATTATATCCTGCCGCATAATTGGCATGAATAAAATTTCCACAACATTCATCCAAAAAATGAGAAGAACTTATGGCAAAAAAACATATTATTAGTGTTTTGTACCCTCTTTAACACATGTAGCCTAGGGAAGTAGAGGAGGCCAAATGTAGCAAGATTCCAATTGTGTGGGATATAAAAACAGAAATTTGGAAAAACACGCCTGCCAATTCATGAAATCTCACTCTAAATAATAGAACATGTTGAGGATAGTAATGATGAAAATAGATCATGTATTAAGATCAAGCCCCTTATTGGTCATCAATTATCAAGGCAGCTGGTAATTTTTACTCTTAGAAAAAATATATCATAATTAGTGTAATGAATTTGTGGATCTTTTATATTATGGCATCCTTGCAAGAGAGAGTGATGAAAGTTATCCAAGTTTGGTCAGACTAGTTTCTCCTTTCATATGCTTATGTGAATGGACAAAGAGCTACCTTTCTTCGGTTTGGAAATTCAAGTGTCCCATATCCCTTTCATTCAATATGTGGATATGCCCCACCATTGAAGGACCTTGATAGTTCTGAATCCAATCTGACAGACATAACAAATGGATCTGGTCCAAATCAAGATGTTGCTATGGTGATTGGAGATGGAAAAACAACTCGAGAATTGTTTATTATTCCTCTTGTGGAGCTTGAAAGATAGTGTAGGAAAAGTGGTTTATCTATTTGTGGTGGTAGGGAGGTAATGTTTTTCCAATTGCTTAGCTTAGAAGAAGAAGAGAATCATAAGAACCAAGATCAAGACGAGGATTTCAGGTATGGGTATAAATTTGCAATCAGAGGGAAGCATGCAAGAGAAACTGATCCTTATATACAATTGGTAGGGGGGAGGTGGAGCATGGGTGAAGAAATAAAATCCATATTTTATGATGATAATGACTATATATCATTATCATCATCTAGGAAAAAAATTCAGGAAGAATCATCTTTACGGTCATAGGTTGAGGAACGTGAATCAATGGATGCCTCTTGCAGTGGAACTTTACCAAAAAATGTTGGTGTGGTGATGGAAGTGTCACGTGATGTGCCCCCAAAAGTTCAAAATATTCTAGGCAAAGTCAAGGAAAATTCCTTTCTCTACTCCTTAACTCATATTTTTCCGCATCCATGTTTTGATGGAACAATTATCAACATCATAGAATGAACTTTTCTTTAATGAAGGAGTCCAAGGGCTAACAATTTAAGGATATGATCAAGTTTAAAAAAAAATGGGCAGTCCTGTCTGACTTGCAAGGACTTGGTTGTGAAACTTATTGCCGAGACAATGTTATTCACATGTCAAAATTTTGAGTATTACTTGGGGTTGAGTTTGAATGAGAGGATTTTGCTTAATACTGTTTAGTCAAGGAAAAGAACCAAATTTAAAGTCCATTTGAATTATGATTCATGAAGAATAATAACAAAGTTGGTGAGCTTAATAGGGCCCATCCTTGTCGTGATGTGTTACATTCAAATGGAATGAATGCATGAATTTCAAAAGGCTAAGATATGATATAAATCATGGGAAATTTTGACCAAATAAATAACCCAAACATGACACTTGAGATATGATATAAATCTTGGGAAATTTTAACCAAATACATAACCGAAACCTTAAACCTAGTAGTGTGAAATCCATTGTTTGAAGTGTAGCTATTGAAGTCAAATTTCTTAAATAATTTTAAAACTTAACATACAAATAATTTATAAAAGAATGGAATTTCATTGTCAATCAACTGTCAAACTAGATAACAATTAAAGCGATAACCCGCAATAAAAATCCAAAATTGACAAGGCATATTGGACAAATATTCAAAACTCGCTGGGAACATCCTAATCCTAAAGGTTGCTCATCTAAAGAAATAAAAAATATTACCTTGCCCGAGAAACATGGAATGTTAATGATATAAATGACAAAAAGATAAATAATTAAAACTGACTATTAGAACCAACGCAAACAACAAACGATAAACAAAATGAAAATGTGGCAAAATGTCGCATACCCGCTCCATGAGATTGCCATCTGCTTCCATACTCAATGTTTCCCAAGACTAATAAGTTCATTCCACTGGTGTCCCCATCCTCGTATCCACATACAACTTGCATTGGTCATACCCTTTCATAAAGAAAAATATAAAAGAAAATGAAGCCAGAAAGCCTTTTTACTTGTCAACGGTTTAAAGATTTTGAAGCATGTATTTAAAAAGAAGATTCTCATACCAATATCCTTGATTTCTTTGAAACTATATTCAAATACATCAATTCCTCCAAAAACTTTACATATCATGGATTTTCATAATTCAAGTCATCAATTAAACAAAGTTCTATCATCTCTAGAGCAGGGGTGCTCTGAAGAAGGCAACCTAATACACTGAATTCCCTATCATGAAATTCAATTATGTCTACATAAACCTGTATATACAGAGATGAGAGAGTGGGGATTTGAGATGTCAAGATATGGGATATTTTGAAAGTTCCTGCATTTCATTTCAAAACCAGAACAAGCCAACTCTGCACTCATTTACGAGGTAAAAGACATAAATATTCATTATGAACATCATGGAAAAAAACCATGGAAGAATTTTAGGGTCTTTTCACATCTTATAACAAGTTAAATTTTTAAATTTAAGTAGTGTAGATTTTCATTAAGGAATATATATGAAACACAATTGTTACTTGGTTTTGTTTCATATTTATTGGATATACTGAATCTGCAAACAGGACATAATAATGAACCAAAACATAATAGTCAACCTAAGCTACATCAATATATGCTTTGTATAAAAAACTTTTATGCTATACCTAACAACTAAGTAGACAATCCAAACATTCTTAAACATTGAAACATGCTGTTCGTTGCACATGTAAAAGAAAAGAAAAGATTCCGTTTTTACCAAGATAAAGTTGTCACCCATTAACAAAAATTGGAGATTAGGAAGCCTCTCGAACAACAAATTGAGAAGACACATATTTCTTTAAGCAAAGGCACAACACATATGACTAGCTCATTTAATGATTTAAAGCTCCCCATCATCTCAATCAATATGTCCAAAAATAAATTGTATGCATTATCGAGATATGAGTCCATTTCTAGTATGGTCGAATTACTTCCACGTTGCATATTGAGTCTCAAGATAGCATGAAAGCTCTTGAAATAATATCCCATTTAATCTCAAATATTTTATCATGTATGCCCCTGCATACACATACAAGACAACCTGCATTTACATTGGTTTATATTTTATCCACATACAACTTGCATTTATACAGGTTTCATTGTAAAGCATTGAAAGTAATAGTAAAATCCAGACTTACACGGTTGTCGTTTGAAGCAATCCAATTGAAGATGTTTTGTCCATATCTAGTTGTTGTTTGACGCAAATTCAATGATTCCTCTATTGAGGACCACAAACGCACGGAGTGCACAGAAGGTCAAATACTAACGATCAAATATTCTTTATGGTTCGGTTAGTCAAGTGGGGCATCCAATCAAATTGGATGAGCATATAACTAAGCTTTAAAAGGGGTCCTATGCAAGTTCTTTTAAATGATATCCCTTGGAAGCTTCAACATAGTACTCAGTATCATCATACAGAGGACCACCCAAAAACAAACCATTTGATCTTATCGAAGTTTGAAGAACCATGTCACCCTTTTTTAAATGACCATTTCTACTTTCCTTTTGAGTAATTAATTTAATGTCAACACCTGGGATTGCTAGCAGCACTGACTCTAAATGTACTTTCCTGGGCACCCCACAAAAGAAGGAATAACAAGTTGGCACCCATCAGTTTTAACAACAACGTACCGACTTCTTGGTTAAAACAAGACCTTTTCAAAACTATTTTTCTCACTAGCATTCCTTTTATCTCTCAGAGCAAAGGCCATTTCATCTTCAACATTGGCTCAGTGAGTGTACTGATATACAACAATGTTGCTTGGTCCATTAGCACTTGAAACAAGTTTGATATTATTGATCATATCTATAAATGCAACCTCCTTTTGCCATATGCCTACAATAATGCTTCGAGACAACTCATTTTCTTTGGGATAAGAACTTGAATCAACATGTATTTCACCACTCAGTAGATATTTTTCACCAGTAAAATATATAGGCTTATGGTTCAATACATTGAATCCTAATGAAGACATTCCAAAGAAAATGGATGAGTTCAAGAAATGAAGCAATGTTCATACGAGGAGCTTCTAAGAAGATTTGCTACCATCCTTTCTCAATCAACAAATTCATGGGTTCTTTGTTTGGTTGTATGATGCAAGAAGCCATAGGATGAGTAGACATAATACCCAACCAATAGCTTTTTTGGATAAACACTATCTCTGAATGATTAGAAACACCAACTTTGACATCAATAACATTTCTCTCCCAACACTAGTCATCATCCCAACCTAACAAATCAAATGAAGGTCCATGTTTTACCTCAAGACGCAATGCACCAAGCAGGACTTTCTCAAATATGAAGTCACTGCTCTCATTTTTTAAACTTAAAGAGTTAAGCTTCACTGAACCTAGAGTTCAATAGCCAGAGAAGTGATATAGAAACGAGGAGTCACATCCTTCCTTGCATATCACCAATCCACATATATCAACAAGGGCCTTTATAAATTTAATGCCAAACATTGGTCTAGTTACTATCACATAAATATGTGATGGTGAAAAGTGAAGACCAGAATCACGTTCTGTTGTTGTGGTCAGTGGGGATATTTGATATTAACCTGGTTGAACCTCGAAGCAGAAGTTTCCCATATCATCAATCATGTTTAGTTGAGGCTTAACATTATTTGGCCCGTGTGTCAAGCCGACTTGACACTTGCCATAATATCCATTTGTCACTAATTTTAGGCAACCAAAAATATTATGATGTGTTGCTTCTATCTTTGGGATTGAAGCCATGTTTGGCACAACCATGAAATTCTCCAAATTGCTAAACTCGAAGTGATCCTTCTCAGCCTTGATCGCGTAGCATGTTGATGTTGATGATCAATTTTGTAATATCCTTGGACATATGTTGTAGCTCTTTCTCGTCCATCAACTAATTAACACCTTCAAAACGGACTCCTTCAGAAGTCACTACAAGTCCTCCAACTGAGAAACCTATGACCTGAAATAGATGAGATATATTAACATGAATTTTCTCAACAAGAACCTCTATAGATGGAAGTGAAACATCAAATATTATATTATCACCCTTGTAGAATGGCAACAACCTTTATTTTCCACATGGAATAAAATTAAAAGAAAATTTCCCATCTGCATCTGATATTGCATGACAAAGCGTTTGATTTGGCCAAGGAGCTTCTTTGAGAGCACTTCACCTAATGGAAATCATCTGAATAAAGGTATACATGAACACCTAAAATAGGGTTACCCTAAGAAGCAACTAAGCCATCCATATCATAACTTGGGACATAAAAGATGTCATCTACTACTAGATTTCCAAAGCCCAACTCCATCCTCGATAGCCTCTTTGGACAATTGTTAAGAGAACATAGAATAATGTATTTGAAAGATAATATTATAGAAAATATACTCTCTAAACCTCAATCATTGTACCTCATGCATAGCGCCATCCTAGCTAGGGTCGACATTAGGTATGATCTTGTATATTCTTCCTTTGTTCAACAATTGGCTCACAGAGCCTGTTCTTTCCACTTCTTCACATTTGATTTCATGTTGGGTTACTGTGTCTCATCCTTAAGGAATCTCTAAACTTATTATGCATATCAAATGAAGGTAAAGAGAGAAAAATATCATGGCCTTTCCTTTTTGAAAAAAACTATAGTGGGAGTTGATGTGACTTGGTATTTCTATATTGCTCGAGGATTTATGAAGTTTATGTATCCATGATGGGAAGCAACCAACCTATATTTCATTGGAGTAATATTTGTAAACATGTAACTGCCTCCCTACCACGTAAACACATCATTAATGAGATCATTGCTGGTGGAAATGAGTTCAACCTTCACATTGGCACCACCTCCATTTATATCTGGACAACTTTATGCTCCAACAACCCCCATCACTCTCCCAGAAATAGTGAATCCAGTGAAGTGAAAATTGATGTCTTCATGGTGATTGCAACCATTGTGATCCACTGATACATATTCACCCATTTAAGATATATTCACCAAGTCAGGGAATATGAATATTTCCAATGTAATTTTTCCACTCGATAATCTTAACATCAAATCCGAAATGTTCATCTTTAGAGAGGTCTTGAAACAATTTTTCACTATTATATTGAAATTGCACAAATATAATAAAAATTTTATTAATATATGCTGCTTGATTACCAATCAAAATGTTTGAAACAATACAACACCAACAAATTTGTATTTCATCTCCATTGCACATAGTTCACCTTCCTTCATAGAATGCATATGGCTCTTAGATCTTTTCCATGTGCTTCAATTGTTGTAACATATATTTTGTAGATGATATTGATAACCCCACTATTTGTAATATGACTATCATTTTGCAATGATTCATTTTAAGTTTTTTTGTTTTTTTGTTTTTTGTTTTTTGTTTTTTATTAATTATTTATTTATTTATTTTTATTTATTATTATTAATTATTATTTTTTTTTATATTTATTTTTTTTATTTTATTTATTTATTTATTTTATTTTATTTATTTATTAATTATTTTATTTTTTTTTTTATTATTTATTTTCTTAATTAATATTATAATTATTATTATTATTATTATTTTTTTTTTTTTTTGTTTTTTTTTTTTTTTTTTTTTTTTTTTTTTTTATGGTGAATCGATAATTCTTTAGATTAAATAACGAATCTACTCCTTGAACAAAGATTATATGAAAATATGCAAAGTAAAATTTACATTAGTAAATTTTAGCTTTTCAAATTCCACTTATATTCATCAAAATTTCGAGTAAGAAACACAAAGTATCATTACAACTTACGTTGTTGTGTCGAGAGCCTGCCCATAATTCTCCATTGTATTAACGCAGGTCAATTGCTTCAACAATTTTACTAGGTTTCCTTTGCGATCAAAGTAGGGATTAGATTCAAAATGTTCAAATATTAATTTTAAAAATTCTTGAATTTTTATGGGATTTACCACCATAGAAGCAACCTGATAAACCTTTACGCCATGCTTTCCTGCATGTTTGGCCATGGCTGCTAAAGTTTCATTAGCAGCCATGTCTGCCAATATCTGCAATTTGAATTCAACCAAAACAAAATAACACATTTAAGAGAAAAAGGATGATGGTTTTTTGAGTCAAAATTTTGAAGACATATATGGAAAATCTAATCTCCTAAGAGAAATAAATAATGTAGAGAAGCTCTAAAAAAATCAAATAAATATGATTTAAATAATTAAAAAATGTGAAATCTAAGTTTGGAACCATCCACTGTCATATTCCAGATATAGATGAAAAACATAATCTAATAATAATAAAAAATTAATATGGAAATACTCCAAAAAAATCTAAAATTAATTACGAAATGATTGTTGACACTTTGTTAAGAGTTACTCACTAGATCTAGCACATAATCTTGATCGGCCAAGAAGCAAGATAGTTTACCTTTGCCATAGTGCATAACTGATGGGTCCAGCCCCCTTAATGCACTCGACAAACTTTAATAAATGAATATAAATTAATATGAATGATTTCATGGTGATTAATTATGTGATTAGATTAATCAGAGGTTGATTACAATGATTAGCACATATATTTTTCACTCCTGGTCTTTATTACTCGTACTAGCACCGTTGCATGTTGGACATGTGTCCATTTCTTGGAAATCACACTCCCGCCTTGGTTAACGACCCACAAACCCTATTCTCCCAGTCATTTGTGCATTGTTCTGTTGGAGGTCGAGGGTTTCACTGTTCGGTTCTTCTGGTGCGATTCCACTATGTGATTATGATGTTACTATTGTTTTTGCTCGGTATTGACCTAGATATCTGCTCGGCTCCACTGGTTGGTAAGGATACGCTATTCTATGCTATTTTTCTCTTGTTCTTCTGCCTCGACGCTTGATTTACCCTGTCACTCTATGGAAACACGATTGTCTTGGAAAATTTTCAATTTCTCTGTGTATAATCTCAGCTGTTTGTTTCGCTTAACCATAATGATTGTTCATTATCTCGGTTTCTTTAGTTCAATTGCTCTCGAATTTCACTGGTCATGCTGCTTTGTTGTGTTAGCAGGTTGTGGTCTTGGGGGTCTACAGCTTCGGCTTCTTCCATAGCGATAAAGGTAAGCTACTATTTTATGCCATCATCGTTATCCACTTGTTACGCTGTTATCTGACTCATTTGCTCCTTTGTGAGCAGAGGGACCCTTGGGTGACCGTAGCCTCGGTGCTACGTCTCTTCATTGGTAAGTCCTGAACCCTACGCTTCCGGTATTTTGTTTCCTTGGTTCTTCTTTTCTTTCCACGCAACACTTACACTCTGTTTCGGTGGTTTTGTTGCAGATGGGTTCATTCGGGAGGACCTGGCTTCTGCTATGTCATCTGTTGGCAAGACCTGGGTAGGGTTGTTCCTTATTAACTTGTTTTATTTGCTTGCCTCTGTCGCCGCTGGCTTAAAACATGGCTTGGCTAGTTTTTAGGCACAGAATCTTCTGTCTATTCGGCGTAATGTAACTAAAGTCCTTAGGCTTGCATTATTACAATTTTTGGGTTGTGGCTATAGAGTTTACAAGCTAGGGTTTTTCAACCCATTCTCTATTACACACTTATAGGACTTGAACAGTGTTACTTTCAGTATGGACTGTAATGTATTTTTAACAGAGATTATATGATTACTCTTGTGAATAAAAGTAAGGGTTCTGTTCTCAAGAAATACCTGTGTTGATGGTCTTTTGTCCTTATTGTCTGGAACTGGTGTGTTGTCCAAAGTCTTCCTTCCATCGTTTGCTTTAATTGTTCTGGGACTAACCATTCACACTTTTGTGGTTTCTCCTGTTATTACTTTTATAAAGTATTACTGTCTACTGGCCTGTTAAGTTAATGCAAGTAGAAAAAAACACATAGGCTCTGTAGAATAGAAATAAAAGAATTTGCTTCTATTGTGTTAGGCAACCCAACATGAAAGACTATAGTTGGACAGTTGTGGGATGTTAAATGTAACTTCTGTGTGCTCAGAGATTTCTATTATTTTTCTCCTTTCAAAAAGTTGAACCTGTTACAATGCATTATGTTTGCTTTTGAATGATTTTTGGAAAACAGTTTCTCTTAACTTCTGTTAGTTACATTTGATGGTTTGTTTTCAGTTCTAAAACTATGTATTTACCCTACACTATGATTTGTAAAAGATAACATGATAAATGAAAACAATTAACTACAAAAGTTTGTTTAATTCGACTATTATTTTTCTAAATACCACTTCTCTAAGAAATTAAAATAATAAAAGAAACAAAATTAAAGTGTTCACTTGAAATTTCCTCCTTAGTCCTCTCAGAGACCAAATGACCTTCTGTCATGATGATCCCCTTTAGCTAGATGCTCCTGCATCAATAACGATGGGATCAATCATTCTGTAAGTTGAATATTTGGTTTAACTCAACAATAATGTGAAAGTAATCGAGCATCAGATCCGAAGTTTTCCTCAACTTTGTCAAAGACCGACTTTCGATGAAACCTTGGCATCCATTGATCCGTTGTAAGCAGTTCAAACTGCCAGACATGTAACCAACATCTTAAGCACCCACCATGTCTCCTTCACAAGAAACTTCGAATCTAAAAGCCTACTAGTTCATCTTAAGCACCCACCATGTCTCTGTTACAAGGAACTTCGAATATAAAAGCCTACTAGTTTTTTTCCAGGTTTCAACAACTCATTGCATCTCTCTTTCTCTAGTTCCCAACTAGTTGTCGCTAGTTCAATCCCGAAAGAATCTAAAATCACATCTTAAGCACCCACCATGTTTCCGTTACAAGAAACTTCGAACCTAAAAGCCTACTAGTTCATCTTAAGCACTCACCATGTCTCTGTTACAAGGAACTTCGAATCTAAAAGCCTACTAGTTTTTTTCTAGGTTTCAACAACTCATTGCATCTCTCTTTCTCTAGTTCCCAACTAGTTGTCGCTAGTTCAAATCCGGAAATAATCTAAAATCACTCTGATGGTTGAGACCAGCCCCACGATTTGGATTAGTTTTATCCTCCCAAAGATTTGGATAGGTGTTACCTTGGTAGAAATAATGCTAGATGTAAAACAATGCCTTTACGGTTTAGGGAAAAATGACCCAAAACCTCAAATTTACGACAGTTTAAATTATTAAATTATTAAGTTATTTGTAATTCAAAGTTTAAATAGAATAATTACAAATCTCTTTACTCTCTTCAAAAATAGAAAGCAACTTTTCATTCAAATAATACTATTTTAACTTTCAATTAATTGAAATTTACATTATTTTAATTAATTAAAATTATTTTTGGTTATTTATATGTATTTTTCAAAGTTATTTATAATTT